>CATKHJ010172268.1:0-14773 GCA_949750685.1 Vernicia montana | reverse complement strand
AAAGCATGATGTCTTGAAGACAAAAAAGAGTTACTTGGAGGAATTTCAATGCTTGGGTACAATTGACTGTCTACTTTTGGTCTATTTTAGTTTTCTATCTTGATGTGCTTTTTCATTGGTTGTCTATTTTTTCATGATGCATATAATTTTTATCTTGAGCAGGAGTGAAGCTTAAGGGAATAGCAGATGCTGCTGAGAATTATCATTCTATGCTTGCTGAAAATCGAAGATTGTATAATGAAGTTCAGGATTTGAAAGGTACAATTTTTAGTATAACTGTAACTGTGATATTTTGCTCATAAGCATCCAAGGATGCAGAAAGATAGACTTTACAGGGTAAAACTGTTTTGTCATTCGTAAACAGAGTATTACACTTTTGTCGCAATCCAATAAGTAATAAATTTCAACTTAAACTTAGTGGTTTTGGTTTTTTTGACAGTGGAATCATAACTCATGGGTTTGCTTTGTAATTATGCAAAATATTGAGGATCTTAATCTTTACATACTTATAGGTTTCTTTTCGCTTTTCCTCGAACTTTGTTTTTGAAGCTTCACCCTGTTAGATTTGAGATTTATGAGTTTGTTTGCCTCGAAATAATCAAGTTTCTTCAACTAAAGTGTATTGTATGGATGGAGGATGATACTATAGAAAAGCTTTTTATTAGGGTACCCTGTTATTGAAGAATTGATAATTATTAAGCATATCCTCATAATGATGTTAGTACCTTGTGTGTGAATTCATCTTCGCTGAAAAGTCTAGCTATGATCCTTTAATTGGTTTCTAATTGTGTTGTTTTCTTTATGTGGTTTTCAAGTGTGGGAAATTTTTCACTACTAAGCCAACTGAAAATTTCTAATGACATGATATTTCTTGATGTTTCCCATATATTATATAGGAAACTGACTTTAATAATTGTGTCTTATTTAATTTTTATACTGATTTGTTGAGTAGCAAATAAATAAAATATATTTAATTTAAATAGATTCGATTCTGTGAATGTTTTATGGCCATGATTGTTTTTTCCTTTACTCAATACTTATTCATCATTCTTTTGCAAATTTTTTTGGTTTATAAATAACAAAACTGGTTCAAGATAATAAAGAGATATTCACAAATTGTTTGATAATTATTATAGTCTTGGAAGGGATCAAAAGAAGTTATAGAGCAATGTTAGGTACTATTAACATATAACTATTAATTATGACTTTAATTTCTCTATTATTGCTGCAAAAACCAACTGAGAAAGGGGAAAAATAATTTGCAATTATTAAGTTACAGATCTTTTTACAAATATCAAACTTCTTTATTTGTAAATACTATTAAGTTCTTTCAACTACTTTTGCACCTAAAGATATACCGAGTTGACATTGCACTTACATACATTAATACAATTTTGATTGCCTTTTTTTTTTGAATTATTATAATAGTTTATGTGCATTGCAATTTAATATGTGCTTTTGTGAATGATATGTAGGGAGAAAGCAGACAAAATAATTTGAGTTCGAATATGAGTATGAACAATATTATTTTGGAGAAATACAAAATACTGAAACTCCATGTGTAGTTGATAACTATTTACTACAAAGAGAATCAAATTTCAATTCTTATGATTTTACTTTGGATATCAACCATAAGAATTATCTTAGATGTCTAGCTATAGATAAATTGTTAAGAAATAAAATTTAGCTGAAATATGAAGTCTCATTTTTTGAGTGGCGTAACCAGTAGCAACAACAATATATTCTTCTTGTTATGGAATGCTTCATTCCACATGGACAACAAAGAAAAAAATCATATCTTGTAGCATATTATGTTCCTGAAAAGATTAGACAACCAATTTATTCAATAGTTTTTTCTTAGTTTACTTGCATGATTTAGGTTATTCTACCAATGGTTTTAAGATCTTTAATTTAATAATGAAAGATGATAAATTGAAATTTTGAAAGGTGAAATTTATTGTTAATGCTACACCAAATGATAAAAATGCAAATTTCATGTGTATGTATAATTTTGTGACGCTTTTATTTCAAGGCTACAATCTTTCTCGGGACATGATAATGTTTATAGATTTTCTCCGCTCTCTAACTTCACGGTACTCTGTATTATATGTTTTTGTTTGCTTTGATCTTATGTTTATTTTTCCTTATATTTCTTAACTTTTTTTTAATTGTGTTTTCATATGCAACGCAAATAAATTTTTGATTTTGAACCATATTGCAACTATGTCTTTAAAATCAAGATTATCATTCATCAATTGCTATTTTGAAAGAAAATTCACATTGTCTCTACAAGAACTAAAATATTATGATTATGCACTCGATTAATTAATATCAAATCAAGGATTCGCTAGTAGATTTTTCTCAAACAATCGATTGGGTCATTTTCATGACTGTTGGGATCATTATATTCAATATAGAGAAGGATATGATAAAAGCAGTTCTAACAATCTAAAAGTAATTCAAGAGTTAATAGAATATTGTAGAAATATGGGTACTCATTTGAAGGATAAAGGGCAAAATGTAAGTATACGAACTTTATTATAAAATTTTAATCGTTTTACTTTTTTTTTTTTTTTTCCTAGTGTCAAGTGTTTGATAATTTAGATGTTGAAGTGATGATTATGCACTTATTTGGAGGCATTTTGTCAAAGATTCAAGAATTATTATGGAGCAGCAGTCAAATTCTAAGAAAGTTCGTATAAAGAAAGGTAATTTCAATTAGTGAAGAAACAATTGATACTTTACAAATGTTTGTTGTTTTATTATTTGAAATTTTATATGTCATATTTTGATTTATTATGAATGTTGACGATGAGATATGAATTTTAATTTATATTAGATGTATTGAGCTAAAATCTATGATTTTAGTACAACACATCTAACTTAAATTAGAATTCGTTTCTCATCGTCAACATTCATAATAAATCAAAATATGATATATAAAATTTTAAACAATAAATCAACAAACTTTTGTAAAGTATCAATTGTTTCTTCACTACTTGAAATTACCTTTCTTTATACGAACTTTCTTAGAATTTGACTGCTGCTCCATAATAATTCTTGAATCTTTGATAAAATGCCTCCAAATAAGTGCATAATCATCACTTCAACATCCAAATCATCAAACATTTGGTATTAGAAAAAAAAAAAAAAAGTAAAACGATTAAAATTTTATAATAAAATTCGTATACTTACATTTTGCCCTTTATCTTTTAAATGAGTACCCATATTTCTACAATATTTTATTAATTCTTAATTTACTTTTAGATTGTTTGAATTGTTTTCATCATATCATTCTCTATATCGAATATGATAATCCTAACAATCATGAAGAAGACCTAATCGATTATTTGAGGAAAATCTAGTAGCGAATCCTTGATTTGATTCTAATTGATTAAGTGCATAATCATAGTATTTTAGTTCATGTGCAGACAATGAGGATTTTCTTTCAAAACAGCCATTGATAAATTATAATCTTGATTTAGAAGACATAATTGCAATACGTTTTAAAATAAAAAATTCATTTGCATTGTATACAAAAACACAATAAAAAAAATATAAGGAAAAACAAACATAATAGATCAAAGCAAACAAAAACATATAATACAAAGAATATCTTGAAGTTAGAGAGCGGAAAAGATCCATAAACATTATTATGTCCCGAGGAGGGTTGTAGCTTTGAAATAGAGGTGCCACAATATTATATACATACACATGAAATTTGCATTTTTATCATTTGGTGTAACATTAACAATAAACCTCACCTTCCAAAATTTCAATTCCTCATCTTTCATTACGAAATTAGATATCTTAAAACCATTAGTAGCATAACCTAAATTATGCAAGTAAACTAGGAAAGAGGCCATTGAATAAATTGGTCGTCTAATATTTTTAGGAACATAATATGCTACAAGACGTGATCTTTTTCTTTGTTGTCCATGTGGAATGAAATATTCCATAACAGGAAGGATATATTGTTGTTGCTATTGGTTAAGCCACTCGGAAAATGAGGCGTCGTATTTCTGTTGAATGTTTTTTCTTGACACTTTATCTATAGCTAGACATATAAGATAATTCTTATGGTTGATATCCACAAAAATCATAAGAATTGAGATTTGCTTTTCATTGTAATAAATAGTTATCAATTACACATGGAGTTCCAGTATTTTGTATTTATCCAAAATAATCTTGTTTATACTCATATTTGAACTCAAATTGTATTGTCTGCTTTCTTCCTATATATCATTCACAAAAGCATATATCAAATTGCAATGTACATAAACTATTATAATAATTCAAAAAAGATGCAATCAAAATTGTATGTGAGTGTAATGTCAAGTCGGGATATCCCTAGGTGCAAAAGTACTGAAAGAATTAAATAGTATTTATAAAGAAAAAAGTTTGATATTTGTAAAAAAATTATATAACTTTATAATTGCATATTATTTTTTACCTTTCTCAGTTTGTTTTTGGAGCAATAGTAGAAAAATTACAAGTCATAATCAATGGTTATATGCCAAGAGTATCTGACATTGCTATATAACTTCTTTTGATCACTTCCAAGTTTGGAATACTTATCAAACAATTTGTGAATATTTCTTTATTATCTTGAGCTAGCCTTGATATTAAGCCTAAAATTTTTTTGCAAAAGAATGATAAATAAGTGTTGAGGGAAGGAAAAAACAATTATTGCCATAAAACATTCATAGAATCGAATCTATTTGAATTAAATATATTTGATCTATTTACTAATCAACAAATCAGTATAGAAATTAAATAAGACTCAATTATCAAAGTCAGTTCTCGTATGATATATGAGAAACATCAAGAAACCAATTAAAAGATCATAGCAAGACTTTTCAGCGAAAATGACTTGACACAAGGTCTTAACATCATTATGAGGATATGCTTAATAATTATCAATATTTCAAGAACAGGGGACTCTAATAAAAAACTTCTTTATAGTATCATCCTCTAGCCATGTAATACAGTTTAGATGAAGAACCTTGAGACTTTGGAGTCAAACAAACTCAGGAATCTCAAATCTAACAGAGTGAAGCTTCAAAATATTTATGCTCTGGCAACTAAATAAAGTTCGAGGAAAAACGAAAAGAAACTTTTAAGTATGTAAAGATTAAGGTTCTCAACATTTTGCATAGCAAACCCATGAGTTATGTTTCCACTATCAAAAAAAGCCAAACCACTAAATTTAAGTTAGAATTTATTAATTATTGGATTGACGAAAGCATAGTACTTTGTTTACAAATGACAAATTGTTTTGCCCTATAAAGTCTCTGTCTTTTTGCACCTTGGATGCTTTTTTGAACCAAAACAATTGTGTTAAGATTTAGGCAATATAAGTCACAATACCATTCGCTAACTTTGTCATCATCTCAAATATTAGCAAAATATTATTAAGGATTAATCTCATCATTGAAATAATTCATAGCAGCAATTCTAACAATTATTAGTGTACAATACAACCTTCTATCTTCAAACCAAAAAAAAAAGTACACCTGAGCACATAAATCTAGCTATGATCCTTTCTTCTTCCTTGGAGAGGAGAAAATGCCTCTTGTGTCTTTTTTCTTCCTATCTTTGAGAAACTGAAATAAAAATGCAACATGAAGTGGTTGTGACTGAAAAAATTTCTCAGAAAAAAGAAGAAGAAAAGTACACTTGAGCACGTAAATCTAACTATGATCCTTCTTCTTCTTCCTTGGAGAGGAGAAAATGCTTGATCTGCTTCTTTCTATCTCAAAGAAGTTGAAATAAAATAAAATGGTCAAAACATATTTGGAGGATTTAATTGCACTAAAATCAGGCCAGAAAAGTTTAGTTACTTCGGCTACAGCAACTGCAGGATTTAGGCATTGCATCTACATCCACAAAATATAACTAGCTACATTAAATCCCTAAAACTATAATGGAAAGCATGTCAAGTGCACCATATAAGCAACGATCGCTGGTCTAAACATATATGGAGGACTTAATTGCACTAAAACGAAAGCAGAGAACCTCTACTAGTTCGCAGAAATGGCTGCATCATTTGTTTTGGGAAGTCGAATTTGTAATATGATGGCAGGTTTGATAAAAAAAAGTTGAAGATGAGTCTTATTCTTGTTTGGTTGTTGATGACTTTAACTTCAATGCTAAATATGATGCATCCAGTTTCGAGTTACAAGAGCAGATGCAATAACTCAGAATTGGATTTAAAGGCATTAACAACCAAATAAGGATAAGACTCACTTTTAACTTTTTCATCAAACCCTGCCATCATGTTACAAATTCGGCTTTCCCCAAGACAAGTAATGCAGCCATTTCTGCGAAATAGTAGAGGTTTTATGCTCTAGTTTTAGTGCAATTAAATCATCCATATATGTTTAGACCGGCGATCGTTGCTAGATGGTACACTTGACATGCTTTCCATTATAATTTTGGGGATTTAATGTAGCTGGTTATTTTTTGTGGATGTAGATGCAATGCCTAAATTCTGCAGTTGCTGTAGCCGAAGTAACTAAACTTTTCTGGCGTGATTTTAGTGCAATTAAATCCTCCAAATATGTTTTGACCGGCGATCATTACGAGATGGTGCACCTGACGTGCTTTCCAATATAGTTTTGGGGATTTAATGTAGCTGGTTATATTTTGTGGATTAAGCAAAGTTAAAGGCTTAAATGTAGCTGGTTATATTTTGTGGATTAAGCAAAGTTAAGATTTATATATAATATTCCAAATGTTCCAATTACCACTGCCTATTTTTTTTTATTTCTTTATAGTGTAATTTGCATTCGTATATTCCTTTCTAGTGTAATACACAATTCATATATGCTTGGATGATCAATATGCTCAAAATGCTTGTGTGAAGCAATGCGTATACTTTGTTGTGAGCATCTCAATATATTATTATTTTTACATGCTGATGAATATCATGGCTCCTATTTGCCTTAGCAATACTTGATCTCTTTCTGGAAATTGGATCTCCTTATGTAGTGGTGCTTCTAATTAAAAGATTGATCCATGTGTGTGGCTTTTCTGAACCTTATGATGCAGTAACATTTAATTATTTACTAGCCTATTTATTGAAAATTAGGAGGTAAATTTTGAAAATGTTGTCATTGAATTATAATTCGAGCAGCTTGCATTTATAGAAATGTCCATTTTTGTAACTGCAAAGTTCAATTGGAAAATGTGGCATCAAGAAAGTTTACAGTGGTGGAAGTGATTACTGAGTCTTGATGTTATGTTTTTGGTGGTTATATTTTTTGTACTTAATGGTTGTTTAAAGTGCATTTTGATTATAATGTTGAGAATGAGAGCAGCCATAATTATTTGAGAAGGTTATGAAATCTATTCTTGGCAAATACCAAGGTGGCACATCAACATGTGAATACACCAACATTTGGAGATGAGAAACATCAACCCGAGGTATAGTTTTCAGAAGGAAAAGATCGTTCCCAACGGGTGCATCGTTCTGTTAATTCAGGTTTCTTACTATCTTCAGGGAAGTTAAACCTGCATGAATTAGATTTGCTAATCCCTAATTACTTGTATGCGAAGAATCACATAGGCATAAACTTTGCCGCCTTAATATATTTTTTTTGTTGTAATTCCTTAACAAGCATTGTACATACGCCATTTCTTCTATTAATTTTCTTTTTAGAGTTGCTCAGATTTATGCTTCTCTGTTAGACTTGGATTGAGCTCATTCTTTTGATTGAGATGGAAACTAAAAGTGGAAAGTTGGGCAGTATGTGGTTTCACTGCTATATTATGATAGTCGATAGGTAGGTTAAGAAATGCTGTGGGTTGTGAAAAAAAAAATGTTGTTTAGAATCTAAAAGAGAGGTTTTGAACTTTTGATTGAGAAAGTTTATGACTATTTGTTTGAACATGTTTTTGTTTATTCTTTTTAAATGACCTGCTGATGACTGAAATCTGCTGACTTATCAGCTGAGCTAAAAGTTAATGCTTAAGGCTGGTTCATTCACCTTATGATGAAATGGTGAGAAAAATGAAAAATGAAAGGTTATTCAAGTATAAGACCTTTTCATTTTTTGATAGGGACAGTCACTGTTCTTCAAATTCCTTGTTTCACAAGCTTATTTTTGTTTGGAATAAACAAGGTCAAAGTTGAAATCCAAGATGGAGAAAAAATTTGCTTTGCAGAACACAAAACATGCAAACTAAGGAAGCATTTGTTCCTTGGGGTTGTAATTTGTATAATGGTGGATCTTGGTTAAGGAATGAAACTTCTCCATTTTTGGCAAGGGCTTGACCTTTCCTTTATTAGATTGGGCGATTTTATTCAGAAAGGAGCTATTAGAGGAATTGTAAAATCCTGACCCTAGAGCATTGTGCAGGCTGTTTAGTTGTGTCCTTCCTTCTCTGCCTTTTCACTTTAGTGGCTGCCAGTAATTGGCTGTCCCGTTCTTCATTACCATTCATTGATTGTCCCTTTGTGTGTATAATTAAGCTTATTTGTTCCTTTTTTGCCTTGTTGGTGGTTTCTTTTTTAGAGCCATCTGCTGCTGTGATACATGATTCTGGACGTATTTTTCTGAGGAGTTTCCACTGAAGCAAGGGAGCGATGCTGTTCATTCAGATTCAAATATTTCAGAATTGATGAAGTCAAATGGTTTGGACATAAGCTCCTGAACTTATGTGTGCCATATGAACCACAACGTGCGATGTATATATCAACTTGAATTTTGATGCTGCTCTGATGCATTTTTGTAATTCTTTTTGCAGAATGCCTCAACTCGAACATTATTCAGTTTAATGAATAGGATTCTGGATGATAGAATTGAAAGAAAGAATGGCCATGTTCAGCTTCAGCATGTATGGTTGTGAGAGGATACATTGATGTTATTTTTAGTGCATATATTGATTGATATCATAGCATTATTGTATGCTTTTGTGATATATTCATATGGTTCATGTATAGTGATGCTTGTATTATTACATGATTTCAGCAAAACAGCCTTTATAATGTTCGCACAGAGAAGTATCAATAACAAATAATAGTATTCATAATTAAAGCTATTATTAATTATGCTTATTCACACTCCATGATCTTAATTAATATTTAAGCCTCAACCATTGTAAAGTATATATGAACCTAGGTTTCCTGCTTCTGAACTCTATCCATGTAAACTATTTTGAAGGTCATTTACCATACTCAATTTGACACAATGTGGCACGTGTAGTTCAAGCTCAAGCTACCAACCTATACAAGCAAGTTAAGCCTAGCTAGGTTGAGCATGACAAAACAGCAGAACCACCCAATTATTAGCTGCTGAGTGCTGATCTCTGCATTTGTATCTGGAAAATTCTGATATCTTTGATCTCTTCAGCAAGACATTGGCTGCTTTTTCATGATCTCAAGTTCTCCATCTTCAGGCTCTAGTAATTCTCTAGCTCATATTTTGCCCTTAGACGTCTATTTTGTGAGAAATTTAGCGCTTTTTGCTTGGATCTGGTGGATTTCCGCTGCATTGTGCATTTTAGATTGTGTTTGTGAAAATTTGGAGTTGGTAGGGTTTTTTCTACTTGTTTTTTCTTTTGGTTAATTATGCTCTATTTCGTAGCTCTGACAAAATGGAGGTAAAATGAAGTATTTGTTTTTTGTTTGGATTTATGTACATTAATACAAAATAATTAAGCTCATTTAAGCAAAATAATTGTGTTGTCTCTTTCACCCCCTCGTTTGTAGAAGTATAGGGGAAGATAAGAATTTCTAGCTATGCACTTTTGATTTGTGTGTGTGTGTGTGTGTGTTTCACCCTTTTTAGGCTGAGTCTAGAGTAGAGAACATTGTATCTCAATTTAACACTATTTTGTTGCTAGCTTAGCTAAGACAGCTAGAGAAGTTTTGAGAAGAAAAAGATTGTATATATCTTTTATTACTCTAAATTTTGATTTGGAGGGATAAAGCAACTGAAATTAGATTTTTAACACCATCTGTCAGCTTCAGCTACAATTGAGATTTGAGACACATGTAAGCACCCTGGAAATGTTCCAGTTAAATATTCTGCATGTAGAGGAACCTTGAACTTTATTTCTTGTGGGAAAAAGTAGAGTAATTTATAGTGTTCAATTCACTATAATGGCCTTTTTTTATATATAGTTGCTTGATTTTAGGTTTGCAGGTTTTATTCTTTTTATTTTCAAAAATAAAAAGGGGATAGTATAATGTGATGAAACCTTTAATTGTAGTGCTGTGTCCATAATTAATTCAGCAAAGGAAGGAATTTATCTCAATATGAATAATCATCTACCAAGGAAATTTGGCGAAAATGGGGCATATGACAGCTCAAATGGCAATCATGGTCTGGATTTTGAAGAAGGGCCTGAAAGCCTGCTTGATGGTAAGGAAAGTTACTTTCGCTTTCTTTCAAAGAACACCTGTTCCCGATTGTTACTTCGAATCTATATGTCTTATGTAAGAACTTTGATTTGATTCTTGGTGACATACAATCATTGGTTGAGTGGTTGAACCATGTGGTTCCATATTTAAATTTGCCATTGGAAACTTCAGAGGAAGCATTGAGAATATGCCTGTTGATTGCACTATTTTGTGTACCATTTTGAACAGGCTGAAAATCGTTGGCTTATTTTTTCCTTGGGCTTCATTTGTTTCGTGAAAAATAACTTATCTATGGAAAATATTTTTCCAAGAAACAATTTTCTGTTGTTTGGTTACAATATTAAAAAATATTTAAAAAATATTAAAAATTTCAATTTATAAAACTATAAACATATTTAAACTTATTAATAATTTCGTATTTTTAAAATTTTATTGTTAAGTATAATAAAAAAATATATAAAAATGATAAATTTAGTGGTCGCTAATTCGCCGGCGACCGGCGGTGGTTGTCAGTGGTCATCGGCAGTAATCAATAGTCGCCATTAGTGAGTATCGGTAATCGACAGATTAATAAATTTGTATGTATATATTTTTCTTTCATTATAATGAATTTATCAAAATCCGAAAAATGACTTTCTGTTTTGAAAAGAGGAAGTCATTTTCCTTAAAAAAGACTTAGTTTTTTATTGACTAGAAAAATATTTTCTATGAAACAAACAGTCTTAATGTACTTCATGGTTCTGCTTTATTTTACTTTGGTTTTCAGTTTTGAAAACTTGGAGGTGTCTTTTCGGTTTTTGTTTTAGAGATGTGCCTCTGAGCCTGACCAAGAATAAGAAAGTTTCTGGCAGCAATGGACGAAATGAGATTAACTAGGTTCGTACTTGCAAATAAACAACAGGTATGGAAAATTTCTGAATAAAACCAACCATAGTTAAATAAAAGTCTGATTTTCATTTATCTGGTATTGACGTGCCCCCTTGATATTTGTTCAATTAAATAGGCCTATCGCCTATGACATCAATACCATTTTGAACAAGTACTTGAGACCCTTGCATCTGGGACTACTAAAGAACTCTAGGTACTATAATTAATAATTTGAAGTATCTGGCTTATCTTCTCTTAGTTTAGTTCTTATAATTAATTTCTGCTTGATCTCTGTGTTTCTTAGGTGCATAGGTATTATTGTCTTAGCTACAAACAAATAAAGGTGCTTTTATCATTTTTTGTTCAACTTCTTTATTTAGATAAAGAACCATATTGTAGTTGTTGATTCCTTTTTCCCGATACCTGTAGGATTGCATAGTGTAATACATTGGGCATGCATTTTGTTACTTCATTTTATATATATGCCCATTCCAAAGAGTGAAAAGAGGGAAAAACTCAGAAATTTGTTGCCTTTATTGCTGAACATGGTTAGCTAAATGAATATGATGAAGAACTGTAGGTCTGCTATGGACTGCTATTGTCCTTGTACTTTGAAGGCAAAATTAATTGATGAAGTTGTATGTTAGCAAATGTAATATTTGAGTTGTTTTTTCCCGCTTTATTGAATTATCATATTGTTTGCGTATACATATAGTATAGTGCAATACATATGTACGCTAATGATATGATAAAGTTTTTTGTGTTTGCTATAAATAAATGATAAGTCTTAGCCAATAAATTTTTTTGGTGCATAAGATGGTTAAGTTTTATAAACTTATGTAGGTATATGATAGCAATTATGCTGCCATCTTTCACAATTGATTAGAATTTGGGAAGGAGTCCTTGCTGAGACGCAATTTGTCTATGCTCTTGAAAACTCTTGTTATGTTGCTTTATTTCTCTTCTTTGTTGCAGATTGAGAAAATAATTATAGAGCAGAAGGACAAGCTTGAAGAGCAGGATCTCCAAAGATTAAAGAGAAAATCACAGTGATATTGAGAAATTAACGCTTAAACAGGAACTAGAATCAGTCAAAAGATGCATGAAGCGCATTATTTGCTGTTGAAAGTGCAGGCAAAGGAAACTAAAGTTGTGCATCCGTCAAAGAGATTAGGATCCCATCAACTACTGCCTCCTGCACATGTATACACTTGGTTGCCTGAACTGAGGAATTAATGGCCTGTTTATAAATATTTGTTTCTTTTGGCCTGAAGGCATGGTTTCAGCTTCTTGAGTTATAGATATCTATAGTGATTTTGCGTATTGCATCTTTTGTTCCTCAAGTCCATAAAGCAAAAGTTGCTTTACATGATTAGAGCTTCCAAGGATAGTCTTAAGTCTTAACTTAGTTTACCTATTTTCTGACATATGCTACAATATGCTCAATTTGTCATAGTTAGGGAATAAAAATGCAATGGATTCTTAGGAGTAAAAGTTATTCCACTGATAACCCTCAAGTTTGTATTTAACACTGAACACTTTGTTTGATTTCATTCATGGTTTTTTAATTTAAAGTGAATCTTGCAGGTGACATCCCTCAAGGACTAAAGAAAGATGAAGAGATGGAGCAGTTGCTGAATTTTAGGTCTAATACCAATGGTATGAAGCAAGGTATGAACTCACATAGGAGTGAATCTTCCTCTCTGAGAAGACATTCAATTGGGAGTGCTCATCAAAATTCTGGGACAAGTGGAGGAAAAGGCTTTGGGCCTTTTGAGAAAGTGGCTTCTGACTTGGATAATAGTTCAGAGTACAGTGAGAGACGTTCTTAAGCTGGTTCTCTGCAGTCAATGGATGACTTCAGAAATCGTCTGCCGCAGTCAAAGTCAGTGGGTGAATTAAGACTTCAAAAAGAATCTCCCCCTCAGTCAAAGCTTAGAAAAGATGGAGGCCACAATTCTAAAGAAGATATTGAACTCTTGGGTTTTGGAGATGCATATTCTGATGAGAGAATAAGTGACATATCTGATGGTGTTCTTTCAATGGGAACTGAAACAGATATCGTAGAGTTGACTCTTTTCCCTGAATCTGGGAGACCAGCTGAATTCCCAGAACCTTCAAAATCACCTGAAACTGCCAGGCAAATTGAAGTGACAAAACGACTGAGAAAGCAGAGGCCATCCAGAAGTGAGTATATTTCACATCCAAGGTTTTAAGTTTTGTATGAATCTTTGATTTAGACAGTTCTCTAAATTTTGATATGTTTATCCCTTTTTTTTCAGTACACTAGAGAGTTCAACATACTCTTATTTGCATTTCAGTCCATGAAAGAATAAAAATATTAGCTGCTGCAATAGTGCAGACTGATATTCAATATATAGTATTCATGCTTTAGCTTTGGTTCAAGAATTATCCAAAAATATTTTACTACAAAGAGTTTTGCTTTTTTCTGAACCTTTTGCTATCAGTTTTTCTGGTCTTTGCCAAGTTTGAGCCTTATGAATTTATTCTCTTTATATGCCTTGCGAAGGTTGAATTTCCTATGTACACAAATGCTAAGAAAAGATACTTGTTTGGGACTTTTTCTTGTGCAAAAATTTTTGTTATCATATTACTTTTTATAGTGCAGATGCAGACAGTATAGTTTATATTCTGCATTGCCTTTGAAATGGAATCCGGAATAAACTTGTGGACTGGATTTCTTTTTATTACTTTCTTCAAATTTCTTAACTTTGTATCAGATCAATAGATATAGGCCAAGCATCATTGAATAATATCCAAGTGTCATGGATAAATGTTTACTTTAGCCTATGCATAAGTAACTTCAGATCAATAGATATGGTCATTGTCCTATTATCATGTAGTTTTTTTCAGTGTTTTCAAATGTGGATTCATTTGTGATCTGTGCCAACATCTGAAAAAGAATTGATTATCGAGAACTAACTGGTTATGAATGCCTCTGTTCTTTTAATGTAGTCATATCTTTTCAATACTGCATTATTTCATATGAATGATTTGGCAAAAAAAAAAAAAAAAAAACATATGAAAGATTGCCTTTGTATTTACAAACTCCCATGCAATGCCTGAAAATGTACTGAAAATCTTAAATTTGTTTTCATGACCAACTTGCTGATGTCTTGTTATTCTGCTATGTGCTGTCTACTTGATGTAATTATTATTCCCAAAGGAGTTTGGCTCAGTTGGCAACACAGGCTGAGTTTGTGGGAAGAGCCTCAGGTTCAATCCCTACTAAACACATCCTTTGGGAGAGGTGAAGAGCCTTAACTGGACTAAACCTCGAGCTCATACAATGAGTGGTATACATAAAAAAAAAAAAAAATGTAATTACTATTCATTCATTCATTCTAAGTTCCTGTACTCCACAAAGAGCACTCATGTGCTCCATTTTCCTCAGTTCGATAATTCCCGACTAACTGAGTTGCTGACATATTGCTGAAACTTTTTTCTTTTTTGGTTACGAGGAGTTCTATTGTTTCTATTTTTGGTGAAACAGCTTCCCTATATATGGTTTCATTG
>CATKHJ010172155.1:0-10937 GCA_949750685.1 Vernicia montana | reverse complement strand
ATATATATATATATATATATATATATATATATATATATATATATATATATATATATATATATATATATATATATATATATATACGAGATCTGTTTGGTCCACTAGGACCAATCAGTTGCCTTGTTTTTTGTCGGGGGAAGGGGAGAAACAGAAAGAGAAAGGAAGCTACTGCCCACCGTCCGACCACCATTCGGTCACTGCCCGTCAACACGCGCCGGTCAGGGAGGAAGCTAGGATGCTGATAGCCCTGCTGGTAGAAGCCTGCTGCTATACACCATCAGACGTCGCCGCAATCGCCACTTGATCAGGTCGTCGGCGAGGAGCTTTCTGAGCTCATTCCAGTAGATTATGACCTCCTTTTCTCGACAAGGTTTGCACTGTTGAACTCCTCTCTCTTCAAACTTTAATTTGATATCTCATTTGACTATTTTGGACTAACTTGAATTTTGGATGGAATCCGGCAAAGACCAAATTGTCGACGCCATTTTCCAGCGATATCCAGCGAGTGAGGGAGAGTGACAAACTTTTATGAGCTCCTCAATTTGAGACAAGTCCATTAATACTCGTTTTGTCGCCAACCACCGCCAATGACTGTTTTTTGGAGACTCTCTGGTGAGTATCGCTCAACAATTCAAATTTAGTTACAGACGTTTAATTTGAATTTGAATTGGATAATTTTATATGATTGAATTATTAATGAGTTCAAATGGTTAAATAAAGCATAATTGAGATTGTTAAGAAAAAAATACTATTTCCAGTAATTAATTACGGATTGTAAGTTCTGAATGTGGAGAATGATGAATTGCTATTGTGTGTTGATTTATGGGAGCCCAGAGAGTGCATCTGAGATTTATTTGAGTTGAATTTGTTGTCCACGTTTCAAGGAGATTAGGTCTATTCTAGGGGCAACTCTGTTAAACTTTGGTAGATTTCTCCGTAGTCTAAAGATGTGCCGATCTTTTGGTTCTTATAATTCTTGTTCTGATAATCTTTTGATACTTTATTTTTTTAGATCGTTCAGGATCATCTTCTGTAGCCCCAGGCCTAGGCCAATGATTGAGTTTGAGTTCAGCATCAGAGTTGTGAGTGATGCTTTCTAATATATTTTCTTATTTTCATGCATTTACATTTACTATATGTATATATATACGTATCTAATTATGCATTATGTATAATAATTGAACATTCTGGCATATGTATGTGAATGTTTTATTATATTTGTGTTGCATATTACTTGTAGATGTTGTTGCGAAAAATCTGCAAGTGTACAAATCGTGGGCAAGTAATAGTGTATGAGTAGAGTGTCGATTCCACATGGAAGGTATTATCAAGTACCAAAATTATAATTACTCTGTTATTTAGAATATCCATTTAGTTGAGATTAAGAAGAGAATAAAAACAGGTGTTAAAAGATAAATTTGTGAGGTCTCGCCCGAACGCCCCTCCCCTCGCTTGGGAAAATGAAATGCCTTATGCCTTAAGGAAAGGCTAAGTGATTTTTAAGGGAGGTTAATGTACGAGTTTCGGTGCTTACAATTGGAAGCGACTATTGCCTCGAAAAATTAATTTTTGATTTTTGAAAAGGGTTCGGAAGTCGCCACCCTAATTTATTTAAATGAAAAATTTAAGAAAAACACATTTTGACTCCAATTTATTAATTTTTGATTAATTTACCCAAGGATAAAGTCACTAGTCCTCGAACTAGATTGAACTCGAGGACTAGATTTTTGATTAAAATAATCTCAATTTGGCTTTTTAGTTTAATTTGACTTGAAAATTGATTTCATGGATGACAAGTATTAATGATAATTTATAATGCATGAGCATGGCATAATTATGAGATACATGGAGAAAAATAAAGAGCGAGTATTTAAACATTCACAAGTAAAGGAGAGTATTTCCTTTAGCCCTTATGGGTACCAGGAAAATCATAAGATCGTTCATTTACTCCAAAAATAATTAAATAATTTCTTTAATTGAAATTTACAAGAAAATTAATAAATTGACATTTACATGAAAAATAAAAGGGGAAGGAGATTGATTGGGATTTGAATTTGAGGCTTAGAGTTAAATTCTAAGCATGCCTATGTACCCCCATTAAATGAGGATCAAAACCCACGTAGTTCATTCCACTATAAGGTGGAGGGGTTTAGGGATTGGTCAGATTAATTTGATTTGATTTGGGGTGATTTTGGAGTTGGTGAGAGAAGATGATGTACCTTCTCTTTGGGGGGATTTTGAGTGGGTGGAGTGATTTTTCGAACCGAAGTATTGTTTTATCGGTTTTGGTTTTAAAAAAGGAATTAATTTGGTGACTTGGTTGCTTAATTACCCAACTTTAATTAATTAAAAGGATTAATTAATCAAGTTGAGTGAAAACTAATTGAAAAATTAATTAATTAAAATTAATTTTCAATTAATTAATTAATTGAGAGTGGGTAGAAACTAATTGAAAAATTAATTAATTAATTAAAATTGATTTTTAATTAATTAACTAATTGAGAGTAGTGGAAACTAATTGAAAAATTAATTGATTAAGTAAAATTAATTTTTAATTAATTAACTAATTAAGATTACTCAAAATGAGTAAGAAGACTAATTAGAGAGAGAGAGAGAGAGAGAGAAGAGAGCAATTGAATAGCAATCAACAAGAGCTTAAAGGTGTTTTTTGAAATGAAATGGAGGGAGGTATTTATAAGAAAAATGAGGGGTGGAAAAAGACCAAAAAGGGCTTGGAAAGTGAGAAAAAGGAGGGGTAAAATTAAAATTTTGAAAAAAGGTGTCAGGCCACAAGAACACGTGGCGGACGCGCGTCAGAACCACGTGAGTCGACGAGTGGTCCTGGCGACGGCCGCTAGGGAGGCTGGCAGACGCAGCAGATAAGTTGGCCTCTTCGCCAGCCACTTGGGCGGACGCCTGCCATGCGTCAGGCCTGCTCTAACGCGTGACAGGCGCGTCAGAGCAGACGCGCCAAGGCACACGCGGCGTCTGTAGACATGCCCTGGCGACTGCCTTGCGGATCCGTGCAGGTGGCCTGCGGATCCACAGGCTTGCCCCTCGAACGCCCGCATGACAGCGCGGTTCCTGGGTTGGTTTTCTGGTTTTTCGGGGCTTTCGGGTTAGTTTTTAGGACTTCCGGGTAAGTTTCTGAGGTATTCTGAGATCCAAAAAATTATCGGTCAGTGGCGATGGATCCGAAATTAATTATCGGACATATTGGCAGTCAGTTTTGGTGAAAATCCGGTCAGTTTTGGAAAGGTGCTGTCTGGTATAGAAAGTCTAGTCGGGGTCAAAAAAGTGTCAGTCTCCTTGTAATATTATTAATGAAAATCTATTTTTTCAAGAGGGCGCTGCCCCCTTGGCCCTTGCCCACTAATCGGCTAGCGGGACAGCTGTACCAGCTCTGCGTAGCACACAAAATTTAGCAGGTGTCAAGTTGCAGCAGCATCTTAAGGGTGTAAAATTGAGGATTCATACTTGAGCCTGTCAACCTAGATCACCTCAAGAAATTTTATGTGAGATCAAGAAAAAGTGAGCAATGAGAGAAAATCTCACTAAAGTTGAAAACCTTTTGGGAAAGGCAACTTTAGGCAAAAATATTAGACAAAAATAAAATAATAAAGAGAGGCTAAGTAGAAAATCTTTTTTGGACTACTTAAGCAAAAGGAGAGGATATCCATTATAACAGAAGTGCTTTTATTAAACAATTTAAATTCTTTGTGATGAATAAATAAATGTCATTTATTGATTTATGTTATTGTTTGCAAACATTTGGAAACAACTGACAATGAAAAGCGAATCCTAATCCTAAATCATATTCTTGGCCTATTTCCTTTAGCTTTCTCCTGTGCTTCAAGTTGTCTCTTTTTTGCCCTATTAGGAAAATGAGCCCTGATGATAATGGCTCTCCTAGCTCGATCATTTTCCTGCTCATGTAGTGCTACCCAACCCTTGTACTCATCCAAAGTGGTGAAGTCCTCATTCAGGCTGATGTTGTGCTCAATGGTTTTGTATGGTGAACACGCTCTATGAATGCTCCAGGGTAGAAATCCAAGACTTTAGGAATGTCCTATTTTCACCCATACTGTCTGTAGAGCCTCTGAGGATTATAGAAGGTTGCCTCATGCAATCCATACAGAGGAAGAAGCCTGATGTAACTGTAGAGGGAAATAACTCGGATCTTCCACTAGGGGCACATCCATCTCATAGCACCATATAGTATAGTTCAAATAAATTCGATCCAATTATCTATGGTATCATATGGTTTGGTGACAACCCATCGAGTATGGTGCTTTGGTTAGTATTTTCTAATTATGTATGGAGCAAGGGGAGCAATTCTTCTAAGCTTTTCAAGTAGCCATATCTGCAAAAGGAGTGGGGAAAGCACAAGCACATCATGAAAGGAAAGAAGAGATTTGTATTATAAACCTAAAAAAGTAGAGGACTCCCCTTGAACCTCCGTGTATCTCGCCAGTGGTCTAAGCCAACTAGTGTCTCTCCCACAATTAGGGGGTACTATAGTTTGCCCATCTCCCTTCTGCTCAACAATTGGCAACAAGCGTGCATCCCCAAGTCCAGGACTGGTTACTAATAAGTAGTTGGCAAACAAACAGAAGTAGATGACATTCCTCCACGAGGCGTGGTCGAGGTTGAGCTAAGGGATTTCTTCCAGTTGACTAGCAAGAGTGAATGAATCATTAATGGTATGTCTAAGGACTCGTCTACATGGCATTTCAAATACCAGGATAGCCGCCTCCAGCAATATGACTTGCATGGAAGGTACTACATGTTGATAATTGACAATTGATGGCTGCATGAGAATGGAGTTGAATTTTTCATATAAAAGACAAATTTATTTCCTATTAAAGTGGAAGACATAAGTTTCTAGGTTCTAGATAGTCACAACAACCTCCAATAAGTTGGGATTGATGGCAACTCTTTGAAGAGACAATGGCCCTTTCAATTAGAAGGTGAATAATCGCTTCCAATCTTGCACTTTGAACCCATTGAGAAAGATATCAATTTGTTATTTAATTAAAGGCACTATTGTTTGAAGAGGTTTTGATTGAGTTTCTAAGATTTAAAGAGTTTGTGTTACTCATTGGAGGCTAGAGGAGGGTTTAAATAAACTTAAAACAAAGTAAGAAAATGAGTTGGAGTCTCCAGGTGAGTAACTTGCATACAAGGGGCGTATGGCCTCGCCTGCACCCCTTTCCAAGGAAGCCAAAGGGCACAAACCATGGCACGCTATAATACCCTAAGTTCTTGATACTTGTAATACTTGACACTAATTTGTTTTTTAAACATATGAGTGGACAATGTCAATATCTCAAGCATATAGTAAGAACTTGTTGAGGGCAAGCTCGATGACGAAGACGAACTCGGGATCATGAGGGACGAGGAGAAGAGCTTAATATCAAAGTAGGTGGATACCTATATAGATATATGAAGCAAACTAAATAACTCAAGGATGAGTTACGACATACAATAAACTGATAGGTGTAAGTCTATGATTATATGTTACTTTTGATTTTGATGCATATCTTCTTCATGACCAAGTAAATGATTACCTATAAATAGAGTATCAGCCCTAAGGAACTTCGTACCTTCAAACGCATGTCCTTCATATGACAAGGTTAATGATTAACTATGAGAAGTGTGTCAACCACTAAGAAATTTTGTTAATATTTTATTCAGTTTATTTTCATGAAACGAATGCAAAGTACTGACACACGCAAGGTACATAGATTTATAATGTCTCTTCTTCTCTTTTTCTTCTTTTCTCTTAAGATCATACCCCATTTTATTTCTCTGAGAGCTATAAACTTTATAGAGAAAATCTTAAGTTCTAGATAATCTAGTTTCCTCTACCTTTCCTAGAAGAGTTAACTAGATTAAGAGTTGATTTGTAGTCGACCTAGCTAGCATTTCAAGTCTCACGTTATAGAAAGATCTAAGCTGAGTAAAAGTTCTCATAGGGTAAGTTATAAAATGTATGCATGTATGGTAAAGCCCACCATAAACCATTACAAACTGATTCTATTGAAAATAATTTCATTTGATTCTACTATACTATTTGGCTAAAATGTCTCATGATTATCGCTAAATATCATTATATTATCATTTATACTATCTGAAATGTAAAGAATGAGTAACCAGATTGTTTATCATTCAATATTGAAAGCTATTGTAGATGTCCAACAGATTATTGTATTTGACGAGGCCATTGGGACAGCCTATTGATTTTTATTATATTCCTCATCGAACTGTTACCGAACCTGAACCACACTTGACAAAACACCTTTGCTAATGGGGAAGAATCCATTACACCGTGTGCATTGGTGACTGAACTGACAGAGTCTAAGTATCAGTGTCCTACCTAGGGAGGGCTAATTACCCTAGGCATATGTTTGACTAAGTATATGTACAGGGAGAAGTTACTGCCTTGATAGTTACTGAGGCTTATGAGGTCTATGGTGCAATCCCGCTCATATTTATATGGTGGTTAATGGATTATTATGTTTTGGCAGATAGTGCCTTTAGTGTCATTTCTTCCTCAGCATATGTTATTGTTTTTGTAGCCTATAAACTTGTTTTTTATTCCTTGTATTCATATATGTTCATATTTATACACAATCCCTTCATCCGAGGACCCTCAATATTCATTTATTTTATTGACTTACTGAGTTGATAGCTCATCCCATTGTCTGTAGTTTTAGATGGTCGAATCGAAGAGGTTAGAGAAAGGGAAAATTGAGCTTCAAAATTCTTCCTCTTCGAAGCTATTTTAAATGTATAAGTTTAAGAACAATTATTTTGTCATGTAATTGAATAGTTTCAACTCTATTATTAGTTGCTCTATAGACAATTAAATGGAGATTTATGAACAAATTTATGCTAAAGGATGGACAAGTATATTCTCTTTTAAATTATTAAATGACATGGATTGATGTTTTGTTTTAAGACCCCTTATAGATGATATAGGGTTCTATGGGTGTTTGGTGGTCTTAAATCTATTCATACCTTAGGATTGTCGCACTATAGGAATCCAGGGTGTGACAAAGTGGTATCAGATCATAGGTTTGATTATAGACAAAAATTAGGGGTTAAGAGATCTTGTAAGTCCTAAATTAAGAAGTGCCTGAATAGGGAAACTACGAAGCGGGGGAGAATGTGGTCCCTCCACTTGCACTGCCTGTTGACGCAGCCACCATGGCATAAAGATTGGAGCAATTCTAGAGAAATTATGATATATTGGCTAAGTTTATGGCTCAACAGAGGCAACAACCCATCCCACCTGCTTTTGCTGTCCCTATTGCCCCAGTTATTCCTCTAGTGGCTCCCTACCAGCCACAAGCAATTTCGCAAGTCGAGGAAGTCTCTTTTGAAAAGTTTCTGAAACTCAAGCCTTCTAAGTATAAGGGTGAAGAGGATCCTACGGACTTCCTTGAGGGAGTGGAAGATAAGGTACAAATTATAAAAGTCTCAGATAAAAGAGCCGTGGAGTTCACTAGCCTCCTAATGAAGAAAGATGTAAGAGATCGGTACAAACGGAGCATATCTGTATTGCTTCGAAACAAAGAGGAAATCACGTGGGAAAAATTTAAGGAGTTTGTGATTAATGACTTCCTCCCAGAGAGCGTAAGGGAGGTGACGGCAATGGAGTTTGAAAGGTTAGTGCAGACTCTAGATATGACTGTGTCTAAATATGCGATGAAGTTCAGCCAATTGAGCAAGTTCGCTCCTACCTTAGTACCTATTAAACCATAGTATGACAATTCCTAGAGGAGGTTAAATAGGAATTTAAATTTTTTAATGCAAATTATCACCCTATGTGCAATATATATACAATATAAATGCAATTAACATAAATAAAGAAGAGATAGATAAAGCTTAGCCAATTTTATAGTAGTTCAAAGTTGATCTCTTCTCCTACGTCCACTTCTCCTAAATCAATTGATTTAGGGTTCCATTGGTGATCCAGGATTGTGCCATTTACAATAATTATATGAGATTTCACCCAATATACTTAAGATTACAAGAGATTTTTTAGTCTTAAAGTCACTCAAGACTATACAAAAACTAATATAAAAAATACAATTAAGCTCACTAGCTAAAGTTCAAAGAACTCTCAAGAATATGAAATAATAACAAGAGTTCTAAAATAGAGTATGATTTTCAATTAAGAGTATGAAGTTAAAAATGAGTCATGATCACTTGGAATAGCATAAAGTCTCTTAGTTTTCATTTTGAACCTTCCCATATATATATGAGCTTGAAAATTATAATTGTTGGGCTCTGAAATGAAGTTTTAACCACTCCCGCTGTCTTTCTAACAGCTAGAAATCTTTCCAAATTTTGCTTGACAGCATCAGGTAACACCCGTGAATCACTTGTAATAGTTGTTACTAACCATCTGTCACAGTGGTGAACTTACTGTTCTGTCACAGTGGTGAACTTGCTGTTAACGGAAGTGAGTTAAAACTTAATTTGAATCCCTCATATCAATTGACTCTAAATATTAACGGTAGTAACAATCACATAACGCCTGTGAATAATGTTGTAAAGCCCGTGAAGGATCATTAAAGGTAGTAAAATTTTCTACTGCCTGAATTTCTTGAATTTAGTAACGAGCATGAAGAACATGAAACGCCCTTGAGTTTTGTCTTGCTTTACTAACGAGGCAAGTGACTTGGTTCATCTAACGAGGATGGATAAACTAATGAAGATGATAACTTAGCTCATCTAACGAAGATGATATCTTCGTAACGGCAGTGAAGAATGCTTAACGACCGTGAAGACCTATAAGTTTCAAGAACAATTCAAAGCAATTTGGTTATAACAGGGGTAAGCATATGGTCATGCCTATTACACCCTGAGAATAACAAATATATATAAAATATACTTCTTATATGAACCTATATTTGCAATAAATAATTTAGCTTAATTAAACTAAGTTTTGGTATCATCAAAATATACACGAGGACAACAGTAGTTATGAAGCGGCCCAAATTCAACAATTCCAAAAGGGGTTAATTGCACCTTTATTCAAAGTTATGGTCGCACATGAGTTTGAAACTTTCTCCAAGATAATGGACAAGGCGAGGGTGATAAAAAAAAAGGAAAATGGAAGTAAAGGCAACTAGAGAACAATAAAAGAAGGCCGGGATAGGAAGTACATAAAAATCGAATCGGGATAACAGTGGAATAAGGAGCACGGACATCTCTCACTAGTCAACCTCTCAGGATAATACTCGAGGACAGTTAGGAAGGTTGATGTGAATCCCAAGTATATTAAACTTGAGACCTAACAACAATAAGAAACATTGTTTTGTCGTAATTTTATTATATTTAAATTATGTTTTTAATATTAATTTAATATTTCATTATGGTATTTTTAATATTTTGTTAGTCTTGTTAAGCTTAATAAATAAAATAAAGAAATTGAAAAATTTGAAGCAAAAGTGGACCATGGAATGAAAGAGTAGCCCATAAATATAAAAATATATTATTATAATAGTGGGTTCTACTATTTTATATAATTAAAAAATAAAAAAAAAATCATCAATCACGGCAATGATTGTGATTAAAAAAAAAAAGTAAAAGTAAACAAATTGCAGCAGGCGTAGTTGAAGGCGCGATTGCTATGCGCCTTCAATTTTACTAAAAAACAAAAAATCAATTATAATATATATATATATATATATATATATATATATGGAGAGACATGAAGAGATGTGAGTGTTATTTTATTTTGTTTTTTTTTTTTTGGTGAGAGAGTTGGTGTGATTGTGAGGAAGAGAGGTGAGGGACGTGAGTTGATGTGGGAGCAAAAAAAGAAAAAATTTTCTTTTAGCAGTTTAGTTTTTGAAGGAAGGTTTTGCAGGCAGGAGCTTTATTTGCAGCAGAGGTTTTTGCACAGTTTCTTCGCAACTAGACTTTTCTCCTATTCCATTCCACTTCCAAATTCAAACACATTTCATTTAAATTTTTATTTTTTATCAGTCAATCCTTGAATAAAGATTGTATTTGGTTCTTGGGATATTTATTTTGTACAAATACCAAGAGATTGGATTTGAGCACCGAATTAAAATTGTATGTTTATTTCCCTATTATTGTTATCTTTTAATTATTGGATTGATAAAATTAATTCAATGTATTATTTTGATATTAATGATATGAAAATTATTATTTATTTTTCCATGAACCAAATTTATCTTTGTCTGAAGTTTTGTATGAAGCTATCATGATATGAATATTGAATAAAAATTCATTTTGATTATATTTATCTTTTCTTAATTGAATTGATTAATTGATTATAGACAAATGTTTAGCTACCATTTGTTTAATTTAGGTTATGAACGAAGGAACGAGAGCTGAAATTTATTTCCGAATATCATTCTTTTAAAGTTTTAAAATGAATTAGAAATATAAGTTTTAAGATTAAGATTTGATTTTTAATAAATAATTTGATAAATTGATTTCTATGAATGCGATTGCTAATAGACTGAGTTTTATTCTAAGAGTTATTAAAAATTGATTCTTTTAAATATAATCAATTAGATTTATTCATAAATATAAATGATTAATGAGCGGATTACAGACCCTAGACATTTTTCATATATTGCATTAAAAATCTGCATTTACTCTGCATTTGCATTATTTAATTTTCTATTTTAAAATTATTTCCTTTTTAGAAAATTAAACAAAAATATTTTTACATTTAAATTTACTTTAATTCGAAACAAATAAAATTCATTTGTAATTCCTTGAGAGAATATGACCTTGGGTGCTTCCTGAAGGGATTATTGGATCCGAACGCAGCGGAATCGGTGGGTATTGTGAAAAATCAAACACTTTAAAATTTCACAACACCTATAGTTTAGGTCCAATAAAACTTTCCAAGCAATCTCCTAATTAATGTGTAAAACACATAT
>CATKHJ010172143.1:0-32414 GCA_949750685.1 Vernicia montana | reverse complement strand
ATCTATATCTATGTATGTTGTATGATGATTGTGTGATTAATTGTTGGTGTTGGTTGTGTGGTTATGTTGATTAAATTAGGGGTGGAGAAAGGAATTTTGAAGTTTAGAAAAGAGGAATTGATAAAGAAAAAAGACCTAACTAAGGTTGTTTTAATGGAAAGAAGTAAGAAATGAAGGAAATAAATGAAAGAAGTAAGAAACTAAAGGAGACAGCTTTAGGATTTAGAAAGTCCTATAATTTGAGAAGGAAAATCGAATCACTTGAAGTACAAATTTGAGGAAAGTCAAAACACAATTAGTTAGCTTGATTTCTTTATTCTATTTCTCTAGAAGAAAGTTTAAGCTAATTCTTTTTAGTTTTGGAGATATGAGAAGAAAAAGGAAACTACGTCCTGCAGACCTACCCTGAGAGTCCAGAAAATTTGAGGTCAGTTTCGAGTATCTTAGGATGGGAATTAAAAGATAGATAAAACATAAGAAATGTACCTTAATGTGTCTTTTAGATGATATATAAATTTCAGAGTAAAATTCCAAGTATATTGGGAGATATATGAAAATTACTAACCTATGACAGAGTATTTAGACTGGTAGAATTTCTGATATTAACCCTTAAGTTGGACAACCTTGGATGTAGAATCAAGTTGAGATAAAAACTAATTAAATGTAACCTTATAAGTCTAGTTTTATATATATATATATAAAAAAGGCAATTATTCCATTTGGAGTAGTGTAGCTAAAGAAATAGCAAAAACAGTGGGGCTGGGTCATGACAGGATCTTATAAACATGTTTTAAACTTTAATGCTTTAATGAACTTGCGTATGCCAATTGAACTTATTGAGTACATGTATTGTGTGTAGAGAATCTTGAGGAGGAAGGTAATCCTCACATTGAGTGATTGAAGGAAAGTTAGTGAAGACAAGTACAAACAAGTGAGTGTATTCTACACTTTTATGTACATGGAATTGCCAATTGCTTCTTTGATTGAATTGTTCATATTGTTATTCATACCAAAATCTTTACTTGAAATTGTATTAAAAATCACATCATATTTCCTTTGACAGTGATATTGTAAATTGCCCAAATTCTAATAGAATTCTAGTGTTGTAGTGCTCCATTGATTTTTCCTATCTATATTTTCATATCTATCAGTGAATTAAACATTTCTCAGTATTAATTGAACATTCTGTGAAGTACCAAAAATGGTGCAGTGCTATTGTCCTTAATGTAGAGATCCCCTTTTTTCGGTGTGGGAAACACCGGGCTTTATGCATAATGAAGTGACCCTTGCTAGGAGGGATTTTGAATGCCCTAGCCGTAAGGTCTAGCTAACCTTATGTTGTGGTATTACTCCAAAAGAAGAGCCTTTGCCACTAGTATAGTGTTGATGAGTTGTGATGAAAAATTTCGCGCTCATCTAGTGAATCTAGATTTCTGCTGAACCCTAATGCTAGTGTTATTAATATTGCCTTCACTGTTATCATTCTTAATATTGTCATTCTTTCCACTGAACCCTAGTGTCAGTGATATCGATATTGCCTTCATTGTTATTGTTCTTAATAATGTCATTCTTTCTATTGAACCTTAGTACCAGTGTTATTGGTATTGCTATTCATTCCACTAAACCCTAGTGCCAGTGATATCGATATTTCCTTCATTGTTATTGTTCTTGATAATGCCATTCTTTTTATTGAACCTTAGTGCCAGTGTTATTGGTATTGCTATTCTTACTACTGAACCCTAGTGCCAGTGTTATTGATATTGTCTCCATTGTTATCGTTCTTAATATCGTTATTCTTGCCAAATTGTAATGAATTGAGTGAACCGACCCCATGTGCATATTTGTTTAGAATGCATTCACTGAGTTTTACTCACTCCCCTTCCCCTATTTTTTTTTACAGGAATAGAGGTTTATCAGTGTAGCTTAAGTTTAATTATTCACTTGATGCTAGAAGTCAATGGAAGGAAATGATAATGTATTTTGATGATTGTATAATTAGTTGTAATAAAACATATGTAAATAAAGTTAGTGTGATATCTAGATGCTTCGTGGTACGTAAGAATCATAAGTTGGTGTTGTAAATTATCTAATATGTATAATGATGCTAGTGAATGACTTAATGGATTATGTCGTATAAAAGTGCAATTGATTATTGAAGTGTGAGACTGACCTTGAAAATAAATATTATTAATTGAGAAAAATATTGGGAGGATTTGTATTGGCTATGAAGTTAAGGATATAAGGGAGGAAAATTATTAGAAGTGTAACTTGTCCTGCAGGTTTTGGATCTTCAGTAGTGTTATATGTACTGCTAGCTTGCTGCCGGACTTGTACTGGTTTCTTAATATGATTGAGTTCTACGGGTTTTTGGTGACCTTAGGCCTACCCATGCCCTAGGACCATCCATCCCGAAAGTGGGATGTGATAATACCATTCCTTCAAGTCCAAGCCTCATTGGTAAATCATACTATTCTTCTAAGTATGAGCCTCCTTGGCAAATCATACCATCCCTTCAGGTCTAAGCCTCATTGGAAAATCATAAGCCAAAACCCTTCACCCATGGGCCACACAAGGCGAATCTATAAAACTCCTTGCAGTCAAAACTTCTAAAACCATACCTGAAGTAAGGCCAATCATCCTTCACCAATGAAGCCCAAACCAATAAACTTTCCTAAAAACCAGGCCAAAGCCTCTGGCACCAAACCTCAAGTGAAGCCAACCATTTTCCCAAAAAGTCCAAACCACCTTTGTAGAAACCCAAGCTAATAAACTATCCTCAAAACCCGAAAGCCTTTTTAGCAAACCTAAACTGAGAAGCCTTCATCTTTGACCACAAAGCCTAAACCCAGAAATCTTCATCTTTTGACTGTGAAACCTAAACCAGATAAAGACTAGAACTTGACCTAGCCTTCCAAGTATGACTTCCTCTAAAGCCAAACCTGACCTAGCTTTCTAAAATGACCTCCACCAAGGCTAAACCTGACCTAGCCTTCCAAAATAACCTCCTCCAAGTCTAAACCTGACCTAACCTTCCAGAATGACCAGCTCTAAGGCCTAACCTAACTAAGCTTTCCAAAATGACAAAACCTGACCAAGCTTTCCAAAATTTCCTCATCCAAGGCCAAACCTGACCAGCCTTACAAAATGACCTTATCCAAGTCCAAACCTAATCAAGCCTTTCAGAATGACCTCCTCCAGTGCCAAACCTAATCAAGCCTTCCGAAATGAATTTCATACCCTACCCAAATTGAGTATAACCCCACCATCTCCAAGCTAATCCATCCAAACAAAACGACCAAGCCACCATCCTATATCATTCTAAAGTGGGGGCACCTTCCTCTCAAAATACCAAATGCTCTCATGCCACAATTGACCCTTCATCGGTTTAAGGTATCTAGTTCATAAATGCATACACATCATTGAAAATTTCAAAAAAAAAAAAAACTAGGATCGTAAATTGTACAAAAGTCAATCAGAATTCCTAAATCAAGACTAGGATCCTCAATCTCAACTCCCAAAACTGACTAGGATCATTTCTCTCAAATCATTCAAATCTCCTAGGACTATTTTCTTTGCATCATTTTTAAATCTCCCAAAAATTTACTGGGATCATTTCTTTTATCCAAAAAATCATCTCATTAATCGCTCAAGCCGACTTGCCATAGATCGAGGCTCTCTTTTTACAAAAATACATTCAAAAGTCTCTCTCTTGAGCCGACTCGCCATAGATCGAGACTCTCCTTTTCCCAAATTCATTCAAAGATTTTCTCCAAATCTCATTTATCCCAATCATTCAAGATCTTCCAAAGGTATCGGGGGCATCTCTTTTATCCCAATCATTTGAGTTCTCACAAAGATATCAGGACCATCACTTTTTCCAACTCCTATTAGAAAGGACCATCACTTTTCTGGCCCCTACTAGAAAGGACCATCACTTTTTTCGACTCCTACTTGAAAAGACCATCACTTTTTTCGACTCCTACCAGAAAAGACCATCACTTTTTCTGACTCCTATCAGAAAGGACCATCACTTTTTTCGACTCCTACCAGAAAGGACCATCACTTTTTTCGACTCCTACCAAAAAGGACCATCACTTTTTTTTTTACAGGACCATCACTTTTTTCGATTCCTACCAGAAAGGACCATCATTTTTACCGATCACTTTCTTCCCCTACCAAAAAAAAAATAAATCAATTCCACCAGTAAATGTTTAGAAAACGGTCACCTAAACATCCTTATAGCTCTTTTTTCGCCTCTTCCATTAATTTCACCCATAGATGTCTAGAAAACGGTCACCTAGACATCCCTGTAGTTCCTTTTTTTCCATCCTTCTTTATCTTGAAATCAACCACACCCATCACCTAGAAATGTCTAAATACTTGCCTAGACATGAAGCTGGTTCCTTTTCCCATCCTTCTTTGTCTTGAAATCAAACACACCCGTCACCCAGAAATGTATAAATACTCACCTAGACATCAAGTTGGTTCCTTTTCCCATCCTCCTTTATCTTGAAATCAACCACACTCATCACCTAGAAATGTCTAAATACACACCTAGACATCAAGTTGGTTCCTTTTTTTGTCTTTCTTTATCTTCAAGTCAACCGTTTCCCTTACCCAGAAATGTCTAAACACTGACCTAGACTTCAAGTTGGTTCCTTTTCCCGTCTTCCTCTTGAAATCAATCATATCCTTCCCCCAAATATGTCTAAACATCACTTTGGTTCCATTTACCATCCTTTTTTCCCAGGTTCACATTCATCAAAATCGCCTACCAGACAAGACAATTCTGATCCAAAATAGATCAAAATCATTTCTCTTATCAAAGCCATTCAAAATCTTCTTACCAAAAAGGACACCTCTTCTTACCAAAAAGGACACCCCCTTCAAAATCTTTCGACCAAAAAGAAAATCTCATTCAAAATCTTCCTACTAGAAAAGACCAAAGCCAAATCATCCTACCATAAAAGACCAAAGCCAAATCATCCTACCAGAAATGACTAATCTATCCAATCATCCTATCAGAAAGGACATCTCTTCCTACCCAAAAAGGACACCCCTTTCAAAATTTTCCTACAAAAAAGGACATCTCATTCAAAATCTTCCTACGAGAAAAGACCAAAGCCAAATCATCCTACCATAAAGGACCAAAGCCAAATCATCCTACCAAAAATAACTAATCTATCCAATCATCCTATCAGACAAAACCATTTAAAGATCTTCAGAATTGCCTACCAGACAGATCAATTCTTATGAAACCCAGATCGGGACCATCTTTTTTCCCAATTTAAATTTTCGCAAGTTCACATTCATTAGAACTGCCTACTAGACAGAAAATTCTGATGAGGGAGAAAATGTGAACCCTAAATTTTGTACCATCTGGCATACAATCAAACCCTAGAGACACCTAGGTTCGGTAAACAGACCTCCAAAAGTCGAAATCGCTAACGACCGCCAAAACCCTAGAAACTAGAAATCTAAGCCTCGAGAGCCAAGACCCATCCCCCTAGCCTCTGAACCATCCCTATATCATCCAGGATTGAATACAGAGTATAATGCAATTGGAATCATGAAAAACAAAGTTGAAACGGGCGAAAACTGGCAAAAATCGTGAAACCGAGCCAAACTGGACCTGGGCTACCACAGGCTAGCCCTACGATACTGCAAAGGCCCTCTGTGGAATCCAAATGGCTGTCACAAGCAACCTCTGTGGTAGCCGCAATGAGAATCTGACTTTTTACTATTTTTCGCGTATCCCACATCCGAAATTGATGGTTTCTGACCCCAACCTTCACTTTATATACAGGGAACCTCCCATACATCATTCTTCAACTTTTGGCAAGCTTGAAAATCCATTGCACCAAGCAAACCAATCCTTTTGCTTGGTCTATCAAGGAACGAGCCCCCGAATCTTAAAGTATTTTTTTCTTTTTATTATTATTATTATTATTATTTTGCATTGCTCCTTACTTTGCAAAGTATTCCAAAAGGGTTTCGTCCCGCCAAAGCTTTAAATTGCTTCTTACTTCACAAAGTACTCCAAAAGGGTTTCGTCCCACTATTCAAGGTCCGTTGTGCCGCCATCCAAGGCAAACTCCCTCCTTCCATCCCAAGTCGCGCAAGCGCAAGGTAACTCTTTATCCCTATCCTATTTCAATTTATTTTTTCTATTTCCCTCCTTGGGATTAGTTTTTAATAATTAATTAAATTAGCTCATCTAGGTTGTTAGTTAATTAATATTAATTAATTCAACTTGGTAATCAATTACGTTAATTAATTAATCCAACCCTCCCAAAATTGAATCAATCAAAACATGATAAAAAGTTAGGTTAAACAAACCCCTTCGCAAGAAAGAAGAACTACGTGGGTTCTGATTCACATTCAAAAGGATACACAGGCATTCTTGGTTCAAACATCGAATCCAAATAAAATAAATCAACTTCTCCCCCATCACCTACTTCACTTCCTTTTCTTTTACTTTCTTTTATGTTTTATTCCATGGAATGAATGATCATGCATCAATAAAATTATTCATGCATCATAACTTATTCATGAAATCTATTTTAAGTCACTTTTATATTAAATTGTCAAACTTATTTTGTTGAAATAAACCGAAAACCTAGTCCTCGAATTCTCTTTGGTTTCGAGGCTAGTGAACTTTTCCTTTAGGATAAAATTGGAGTCAAATTGGATTTTTCCTTAACTTTTCTCAAAATAAATTAAGGTGGCGACTCCTCAAAATACAATTTTCAAATCCAAATCAAAGAATAAGCCCAACAGCTTCATCGTGAGATATAGTCCAAATGAGCATTTCGATTTTCTTTAAGGGATCGGACCAGTGCTCGGGCGAGACTAGGGGTGAGCATTCGGTCGATTCGGTTTAAAATCGAACCGAACCGAAATAACTGAAGTATCTGAAATTAATTTTTTTATAAATCGAACCGAACCAAAGTTTTAGTGAAAACCGAACCGAATAAAAAAAATTCAGTTCGATTCGGTTCGATTTTACAGTTTGTTTTTCTTTTTGTTATAATAAACTATATATATATATATATATATATATATATATATTATTAATAATATATTATATATATATTAAAATTATTATATATAAAATAATATATTATATATATATATATATAATATTTACATAAATATATTAAAAATATAAATATATATTAAAATTTCGGTCGGTTCGGTTCAAACCGAAATTTTTTTTATAAAAACTGAACCGAACTGAAATTTAATTCGGTTTTCATTTTCAAAAATCGAACCGAACTGAACCTCTAAAAAAAGAACCAAACCGAACCAATCGGTTCGATTTTTTAATTTCAGTTCGGTTTTGCTCACCCCTAGGCGAGACCTCACAGCTGCTTATATAGAGAGTCTACTAGCTAGGGTTTTTCGTATAGTGGATGTGTGTAATAACCTGACCTTTTTATATAATTTTCAAATTTCTATTCTTAAAAATATATATATATTTATTTATATTAGTACAATGATATCTAAATGGTGTATTTAATGAAAAGAAAATATTTTATAAAAAGTAATTAATTAAATTTTGAGTTATTTATTAAGGAATTGAGTATAATAAGAAATTAATTTATTAAAAATATGTATATATAAAAGAATAAAGGAGAAAATGGGCAGAGAGAAGAATGATTTAACGAAAAAAAAAAAAAAGAAACAGAACAGGAAGGAGAATAAAAAAGAGAGAGATCAGGGCTGCCACTCGATTAGCCTATCTCTGGTCGGCGGTGGCCTGCACCGCCCTTACCAACAAGAAGCCCAGCCTCCAGCGACCACCAGAGAACGAGCAGCAATGAGAAAGACTTACAAGCGACGGCGTACACACTCTTCTCGACGTTGGATGTCAGCGATCTTGGTATCGATCGACTCCTCGTAACAAGAGCTTCAATTTGGTACTTGACTTGTTGGCTGGGGATGACAGGAAAAAGAGATCGAGGAATTTAACCACCGAAGTTTCTAGGCCATTTTCTGGCGAAATGGCAACGAGTGAGGGAGAGTGGTGTACATTTTGAGCTCCTAATGTCGAGAAGAGCAAACTGGTGTAATTTTCGACCGCCAACAACACCGTCCATTGCGGCGTATGGCTGGACAGTGCCGACGCATGGCCGACCAGCGGCGGCACATGGCGACGACACTTGGGTCAGGTCCAGCAACTACATTTCAACATTTCGATGCGTTTAATGACACTAGTTCAATCAGATTTTGCGTGGGTAATTTCGAAACCTTCGCTTTTTAATTTAATATTAATTTTTTGGACCGTTTAATTATTGGGAGTTGAATAATAAATTAATTAGATGTTATTGAAATTAAGCTGGTCAATATATATAAATTATTATGAATTTTTACAAAGTTAATAAGAATAAATTTAAACGAATTTATTATTGTTTTAATAGAAATTTTAAGTGAATTTTTGTAATTAATGAATTATTAAATTTCATAAAATTCTATATTGTTATTGACCAATTGAAATGAAATTGAGTGTTAAAAAAAATATTAGATATTATGATAGAGAATGGAATCATTTGTGTTAATAAAGGTCCGAGTTGGACCATTGTGTTTTTGTTATTGAATTGAAATTGTTAATTTAACATGGGCTATTTGGCCAACATAAGTTAAATGAATACCTGCATACTTTGAATTAAATTGAATATATTTATAAATTGACTTTTATGTGATCAATTAAATGAAATTGATTAATTGTATAATTACGCTATGTTAGATGAGTAAGCTAAGGTACAAGAATTTAACAATTGGGAATTTGAATAAGGTTAGGATTTTTAGTTCTTTAAGTATTAATGTGCAAAAAGTGATATTAGAGATGGTAAAATTGATTGTAGAGAATCCAGGTGACCAAAGGAAAGAAATGTGATCAAGAGGGATACGAGTAACTATTCTATTTGTGTTAATTAAGGAGCATAGGCGATGAGGTGAGTAAATAATTTACTAGTATGGCATGGGCATTTCCATTGATTCTATGTTCCTTGCAAAACTTGATGTATATGAGCCCCTAAATTTTATTGTGCCATTGAATTTCTTGATCTTGAATACCCTAGCTATCTTATATGAAATTCTTGATTTCTTAAACCCTCATTCATTATTACAAGTTTGTTGCTAGGGTTTCTTGTTCACATTGCTCACTTCATTATTGATCTAAAATAATTCATATTGCTTGTGTCACGACCCAACTTTTGAGCCGCAATGATTCTAGGGCAAGGGTAAGCATAAGGCCACAGAAAACCCGTAGGAACCTTACCAATCAACCATCCATAACGGTATCAAATAAAGCAATCACATACAATCTCCCAAGATCTAAACCAGACAACCATGCTAATCCATTCTCATCAATAACATATCAGTATTCAAATATAATATCATCTTACAATAGCTTAATGTTTTAAAGGCCCAAAAGAATACCATTCATTACATTTATCATGAAGCATCTAAAGTCTATTCATCATCTTTACAATAATACATAATAAGAAATGGAGTTTTACATTAATCACTTGAGTTTCCGAGGATGAACAAGAACGCCTTGGAAACTGAACTGATAAACTATAGCTCACCTGAAAAATGGAATTACTAATGAGATAACGCAATGAGTAAAGATTATACTACCATAACCTGTGGAGCTTGGTGATTCAAGGTCAGTTTACAATAACAGTTCATAGTTTTTATGTCAATAACAACATCCAATTGGTTCAATAATAACAAACAATTAGATTTAATAACAATAAATAATACGTTCAATATCAGTAATCAAATGGTTCAAATTCAATAACCAATCGTTTCAATAATATCAATTGATTGGAGGCAATATCAATAACATATCATGTTCAGCAGAATCATATCAGTACAGTAAGAGTATTAAGTAACTATGTCTTAAAGTTCTCCATATAAATGGCATTATACTCAAAGGCATTACCGAGAATTGAGGCATAAAACTTATTCATCATATCAATATCAAAGTAGAGACTCATCTTATCGAAGCATACCTTCATCTCTACGTAAGATTGATCAGATCTTACAGCTAGGGCGACAAGCCCTCCTTAACTAGGACATGGATACTTTCCTCTATCCACTGGAGTACACTGTGCACAATGCTTAATGTTTTATCCCACATCAGAATAAGGGATTTCTACTTTTGGTTCTATAATCATATAAAGGTGTACAATGGTAAATAATAACATAGATTATCAATGGATCAATAATCATAGTTTCAAATCAATATCAAGAAAAATTATCAATTGGGTTCATGTATACAATAAAATGGAATATCTCAAAGGATAGTCAAATAGCAATTATCAATAAACAATTTGGTGGTCATGAAAGAATTAGGCATTTATGTCTTAGGATTCAAACACATAATAATCACTCACCTCAATAAATGAAAATCCAAAATGGCTTGCAATCAACCTCTATAGCAAGCAAATGTGATGGTCACATCCTCCACCACCATCTCTTCTTGAATCTCTATGGGAATCTATAGAAAACCCAAATAGAAAATAACAACAATTCAATAATCTATCAACTTAACTCACATAGCAATACTAATGATGCTAAATTAACTTAACCTCACCCTAATCTTAAGCCCAATGGAAGGAATTGAAAGAAATGAGAAGAGAGAAATAAACCCTAACTTACCTTGATTCCAATGCTTGGTCTATGAGAAGAGGAAATGAATTTAACAACCCCTAGATCCTCTTTATGATGTAATAAAGATGTTACCTTGGAATTAGAATGATGGGTCTTGGTCTTATGATAGCATTTATGGAGTTTACTAGTGTTTGAGGACAGTTGGAACCGAAATAAATGAGAAAGGTTTATGTTTTGGTCGCTTTAGATCTGCTGTTCCTTTTTATAAATCCCGATGGTGAACGAGCATTCACTTCAGTTGAACGAGCGTTCATCATGGATGAACGGGTGTTCATCATGAATGAACGAGCATTCATGCCATAAACGTAAAAACTTCACTGTTCACGCAGAAGGGTTTTGAACGAGCGTTCATCCCCAATTCCTGAAGATTACTATTTACACAGAGAGCTTTTGAACGTGCGTTCAATCCTGTTTTCTTAAATTTCTCTACCTTTAACTTACTAGAACACTTCAATTATCCTCAATACTTATCATACAATCATAATACTCTTTCCATGGACATCATTTCAATATAATTATAGCTTAACTCTTATGAAAAACATAACATGAAACTCGTAATCCACATATAAAGTGAAAAGAGATATAAACAAACTCTAGGTATTACAGCTTAAAACCATTGTGAGACCTCGCCCGAATGCCCCTCCCCTCACTCGACTCCCACAGAATAACACACTGTCTTTCAACTGAAATTCTATTGTCTGACCCGCTTGTGCTTCTCTCTTCCATTTCACAAGTGAAGGATCTTCATCTTGCGATGCTTTAATCTCATCAATCAACTTGGGTTTCAATTGAAAGTGAGTAATCAAAACTTGAGATTCGAAAACCTCAAACTGCAACCCCTTGTTGAACAACTCTTTCAACTCCTTGATCAAAGGTCTCTTCCCTACTGCAATATGAGTTAAACTCCCCATAGATTTCCTACTCAAGGCATCCGCTACTACATTACCTTTACCCGGATGATAAAGGATTTGACAATCATAATCCTTGAGTAATTCTACCCATCTCCTCTGCCTTAGATTCAAGTCCCTCTGCTGTAAGATGTACTAGAGACTCTTGTGATCGGTGTAGATTTCACACTTCTTGCCATACAGATAATGTCTCCATATCTTGAGAGCAAAGATAACTGTTGCCATCTCTAGATCATGTGTGGGGTAGTTCATCTCATGCTTCTTCAACTACCTTAAAGCATATGCAATCACCTTCCCGTATTACATAAGAACACATCCAAGTCCCACTCTTGAAGCATCACAGTATATTGCATATCCACCTTATCCTTCTGGTAGTGCAAGTACTAGAGCTGTAGTGAGGCAAGTTTTGAGTTTCTGAAAACTCTCATCACAGTCATCATCCCACTGAAATTTCACTTTCTTTCTAGTTAACTTAGTTAATGGCGAAGCTATTTTGGAGAAATCCTTGACAAATCTCCTATAATAACCTGCCAAACCAAGAAAACTACGAACTTCAGTCACATTCGTAGGTCTAGGCCAACTTAACACTGCTTCAATCTTCTTAGGATCCACTTGAATGCCATCTTTGCTAACCACATGTCTTAAGAAACATACGTGATTAAGCCAAAATTAACACTTCGATAGTTTGGCATATAGCTGATGTTCTCTTAAGGTCTGCAACACCACTCTCAGATGCTCGTCGTGCTCTTCTCTACTCTTGGAATAGATGAGAATGTCATCGATGAATACAATAATAAACTTATCCAAATATAGCTTGAATACTCGATTCATTAAGTCCATAAATGCTGCTGGAGCATTAGTCAACCCAAATGGTAACACTGTGAACTCATAGTGACCATACCTCATCCTAAAAGCAGTCTTACATATATCCTCATTCTTGATTATGAGCTGATGATAGCCCGATCTGAGATCAATCTTGGAAAAGTGACTTGCTCCTTGCAATTGATTAAACAAATCATCTATCCTTGGCAAAGGATACTTATTCTTGACAGTCATCTTGTTCAGCTGCCTATAGTCGATACACAGTCTCATAGAACCATCCTTCTTCTTCACAAAAAGGACTGGTGCATCCCATGGTGAACTGCTCGGTCTGATAAATCCCTTATCCAATAAATCGTGCAACTGTACTTTCAATTCCTTCAACTCTACAGGTGCCATTCTGTAAGGAGGAATGGATATTGGCTGAGTACCAAGAAGAAGTTCGACATTGAACTTAATTTCCCTTTCAGGTGGCAAACTTGGTAACTCTTCTGGAAACACATCTGGAAACTCACTAACTATTGGCATTTGATATACTTCATTAGTAGTTTCCCTTGTATCAATTACATACGCCAAATATCCTTAACACCCCTTCCTTAGAAGTCTCCTTGCCCCAATAGTTGATATGAAATTGGAAGGTACATCACTTATATCCCCTTAAAACATAAACACGTGCTCGTCTCGTGGTTTGAACATTATCTTTTTCTCATGGCAATCTATATGAGCATGGTGTTTGGACAACCAATCCATACCAAGAATCACATCAAATTCTAATACCTCCAACTCAATCAACTCACTTGGAAGTTCTCTCCTATCAATCTCTACCATGCATGAAGGATACACATGTTTCACTTCTATCATTTCCCCTGTGGACACTTCTAAAGGATTACTCATGATCTTTCTACCCTTCCCTAATCTCTTAACAAAGCATAATGAAACAAATTAGTGGGTAGCACCCGAATCAAATAAAACTTTAGCTTGTGCACCTTGGATAGAAAGGATACCTATCACTGTAGTATTGGAAGCACGGGCCTCCTGTTGATTCAGGGCAAATACTCTGCCTCTACCTCTCCCCTCTATAGCTTGACTGGTTCTAGGTGCTTGGCCTTGTCCTCTTCCTCTACCCCTTGAACTTCTAATATCTGGCCTAGCCATCTGTATTGTGGGATGAGAAGTAGTAGATGTACTATGATGGTCTCCCCACAATGGACAACCCTTGATGAAATGCCCTGCCTGGCCACATTTATAACTTGTCCCTGCCGCTGTCCAGCATACCCCATCATGTCTTTGCCCACATGTAGCATAAATAGGTCGGCTATAGCTCTGCTGCTCATGTCTGGATACAGAACTGATGGCTGGAGCAGAAGCCACTGATACCCCTTTAGACTGTCTTCTACTTTGACTACCTCCTCTGTGGCTCTGAATCATAGTAGAAGTAGTAGGCTCGACTGTCTTCACATGAGTACTACTCCCTCCACCTCTGTTCTGGTTGCCAAAACCCTTAGGTTTGTTCTTGCTCCTCTGATCCCTCTCTGCTCTTGGACTCCATTTTCTTTGCCTTGTCAATCAACTTAGACAAGGAAGCAAACTCAATAGCACACAAGGCATTATACAAAGGTGCTATCAAACCCCTTCTGAACCTTCTAATCTTAGCAGCTTCTGTAGGCACTATCTCTTGAGCAAACTTGCTCAGTCGAGTGAACTCTTTGGCATAGTCAGTCACTGACATGCCTTGCTGCTTCAACCTCTCAAATTGGGCTATTCTACTTTCCCTTTCTCCTTCGCTCAAGAATTCATCTATCATTTCTTGCTTGAACTGTTCCCATATTGGTGGCACTTCCTCATATAATTGGTTCTCCACATGACGTTGGAACCAATCCCAAGCATTATCTTTTAACAAAAGTCCCACCAACTCGATTGCCCTAGCATCAAAATATGGCAATCGTCTCATCACTTTCTCAACTGACTCAAGGAATCCATATGGTTCTTCCCCATACTCACCATGAAATTTTGGGAGTCCCATCTTTAGGAAGTTATACATGCTCACTCCTCCATCATCAATCACCCTCCTAGTCACATGCCTAGGAACAGGGGCATTCACAGGAGCCAGTGGAGGTGGCATTCTCCCTTGTACCGGTGGAGGAGGCGGTGGTACTACATTGGCATCTTGTTGCCTAAGTCACCTTAATTTCGGTAATTCTCGGCGAAGCTCTTCATTCTCATGCCTTAAATCATCATCATCTCTTAGAGGAACATGAACTTCCTCCTCTTGAACCCTGCGTCTAACCCTTGGTGATTCAAGTGGTTCCTCATGAATGGAGGCGGCATCAGAAGCCATATCTGGAGCTCTTACATTCTCAAGAGGGACTCGTCTCGGTCTACCTCTTCCCCTTCCTCTTCTAGGAGGCATCTAGAACATAGCAAACAAAGGAAGATATAACACACATAAGATAGTGCAAATTTACACATAACGATGACTCAAATAGACATGAAGGAATTTCTTATGCTCCATGATGTTTACATACTCTGACTCATTTAGTCTAAACTACACTTAATCTTATGCTCTGATACCAACTTTGTCACAGCCCAACTTCACAACTGTGACGGTCCTAGGGCATGGGTAGGCATAAGGCCACCGAAAACCCGTAGAACCTCTCTCATCACATACAAATCTCATGACAACATAGCTATTAACACATACACTTCCCAAGATCAGAACCTGAACTCATACACATGCTCATAATCCCATCACATCACATACTCATATTTTCTCATAGAACAATATTTATGATACCATCCATATAATTTACATTAAGGCCAAAAGAATATCCTTCTTTTACACATATGGAGCACTAAAGTATCTCAATACATAGATAATAAATGGAGAAATTACATTGATCAAATAGGTTCTTTAGGGAGGAAAATGCCTGAAGAACCGAGCTAATAAACTTCTTAATCTCCTGAAAAATAGAATCACTAATGAGATAAAGCAATGAGCAAAGAATATACTACCATACTTGTGAGGCTATTTGTTTCAAGGCTAGCTCACAAGGATGGTAGGTCTCATAACTTGTCAATTGACTTACAATTTAGCAAATGAGGCTCATATAACTCATAAGAATCAATAACTCCTAATATACAAGAATAAACATGTATATAGCTCATGAAAGAAATCATAACTCGTAATATATGGATATAGAAATCAACTCGTAACATATTAGGAATAGAGGCACTTTATTAGTATAATCCCCTCATAATAAAGAATAGAGGCTGGTTGGGCATATTCTTCCTCGTAATAATAGTAGAGGTTTTATTAACATACTCTTCCTCGTAATACATGAAATGGATCAGATTTCACGTCTAGGATAATTTACCCTTCCTAGATAGGAGTAGGATATTATATCCTATCCATTAGGTTGCAATGTGTACAAAGTCTAATGATTAACCCACATTAGTAGGAGATTTCTATACCATTAAGATTATCAACATATAGATAGAATAATGGAGGTTCTCATAAATAATACTAATTAGCAAATGGCTAATTAATAACTCATATGGTTCAATAACAATTCTCATGCTCATAGACAAATAACAATATATGGTTCTCATAAAAGATAATAATTACAAATGGCTAATTAAGAACTTGCAAAGTTTAATGAAACATTTGGTTCAACAAAAAATTCTCATATTTTTCTCATGGTGGCTCATACAAGAAATTAAGCATTATGCCTTAGGAAATCAAATACAAGAATAGTAGTATATTTTCTACTTACCTTAATTAAAAGAATGTGCTAAAACTCAATGGAAGTCCTCAATCACCTCAAATCATCGTAGTCCTCTTGATTATCATCCAATCTTCTAAGAGGAACTAAACATACAAACATATACAAATTAACAATACACATAACCCATGCTTTTAAAATCACCATACAATGCTAGTCTCATGATTTCTAACTATACTCACTCCCCAATCATAGATTATAACAATGAGGAAGAAGAAACTCAAAAGAAAACCAAAACCCTAACTCACCTCTTCAAGGAATGCTTCAACAATGGATGGATGGATGAACTCTTGCAACCCTAGATCCTTTAATTGAAGCAATTAATGAAGTCTCTAGGCATTTAATGTGAGTAGTTTGGTGTTTCTTGGGAGAAAATGGGGTTTGGAGCTCTGAAATCTCGAATGAAATAAAGTTAGGGCTTTAATTTCCTTTTTAAAGTCGTTTTCCCAAATCTGAGCCCGACAGGAGTAGCGGTTGCTACAAGCCCATCACGATCGCGATTCCCTTATCGCTGTTGCGATATGAGCCTTGCGGGCACCACATATTACTGTTCACGTGACTGTTCATTCTGGTGGCAATTTCAAGTAAAAAGGTTCGCGGTCTTCATTGCGGTCGCAACGTTGGATGCGAAACCAATGTCGCGATCGGGACTGCCTTTTCGCGGACGCGACTTATACCCTGTAGCTCTACTTCAAGGAATTCTCCTCCAATTCTCAAAATTCAGCTTATAACTCGTCCCAATAGACTCATCTCAAAATGAACACCACATAATCATCACAATTCACTTATCATACAACTCATAGCTCATAAAAATACTAAATACACATCTAGTAACTCATATAAAGGATTAAACAATGTATATATGAACTTGAGGTATTACAGGAGGGTTTTACCGGATCGAAATTCCGTTTCGAAGAGGTGGATTGGATTAAATTAACCTTAAGGGAGATTAATTTAAAAGGATTGATTACTCAATTTTTAATTAATTAAAATGATTAATTAATTAAAGTGATTAATTAAAATGATTAATTAATCGAATTGAGTGGAGACTAAATTAAAGTGAATAATTAAAATGATTAATTAATCGAATTGAGTGGAGACTAAATTAAAATTAATTAATTAAAATCAAAGAGAATTTAATTAATTAGAGAGAGAGAGAGCAGTAGAAAATTTGATACTAACTCTTGGTGTAATTTGAAATGAAAAAATGGAAGGACTATTTATAGGAAATGAAAATGGGTGAAAAGACCGAAAAGGCCTCAAAAAGTAATCTGAAACAGGGGCAAAAGGGGCATTTCCGTTTACAAGGGGTCATTCGCGAGGGAAGGCCGCGGATCCACGTATGGTCTGCGCGCATCCAAGAAAAAGGCTCATGGACGGCTGTCGAAGCATCTCGTGGACACGTGAATGATGCTGGCGGCTCCACGAGTGCACCTCGTGGACGTGTCAATATCGTACTGACGCAACGCGTGTCAGTTGGTCTGCGCGGACGCGCGAGACTAGTTGTGGCGGCTTCGATGATTCTGGCGCGTCCGCGAGGCCACCTCACGGCGGCCACTAAGACTCCTCACAAAAGTACTCATGCAGCCTATGGATCGCGGAAGTCCGAGTGGCTGCTCGGTTTCCGTGCCTTTTCGCCCACCGATATAGTTTTCAGGTCAATTTTAGAGATTTTTGGGTCAGTTTCCAGGATATTCTGAAGTCAAAAAATTACCTGTCAGTGTCGGTGGATTCAAAATTAATTTATCCTTGTAGCATGATGCCTGACAGTAAATTTTTGCTTCAGGGGCACTGCCCCCTTAACCCTTGCCCGCTAACCGACTAGCGGGACCGCCATACTAGCTCTACGTAGCGCATTAAATTTAACAAGTATCAAGCTGTGGTAGCATCATGAGGGTGCAAAATTGAGGGTTCACACCCATATGATATTGCAATAGCATATATGCTTAACTTTATTTGAATATTCCTACATGATACTTGATAATTATGATATATGAGATTCTTGTTTCAAATAAAAATCCCCAACTGATGTGGGTAATACATCATAACTTATGCACAAGGTAAAACCCACTGATGGGGTGTATGCATCCGAACCTCAGCTAGAAGGGGTGGTCTTAACCGTAAGACCAAATCAGTCTTACGCTTTATATGTGTTATATGAGAGAGTAAGCAAGGCATAAGTCGCTGTTCTATTTTATATGTGGGAAGCACTCCGCTTCTAAATTATCTGATTTCTGCTAAAAATTATATGAGACTTATAAATGCTTCTTCATAATGAAATTATTGATATCGATACCCATTATTGATTATCTCTTGCCTGCATATCATATTAGTGGATTATTTGCTCACTAAGATTATTCTCACCCCGTGGTTTATAATTATTTTTTTCAGGTGCTATATAGAGATGAACGAGGTATTCTCAAGTTCCTTCTTCACTTGAGAAAAGATAAGCAGTTAAGATTTATATACTCTTCTTTGACCTTAAATAATTATAAAATTTGAAATTGTCACTAGAGCTCTATAGTTATCCTGAGTACAGTATTATGGGATATTGAATTATGATTGTATAAATAATGTTAAGTACAAATATCTATGATCTGCTTAATAAGTTTTAATGATGTTCACACGAAGATGAATGAGGTTTATAAGTAATGAAAATATATAAAATGTGAATTGTGCAGTATATGATATGCCATTGAAGTTGAGGCTATAAGGTGAATGATTTGAAGTGTTAGTATTATATACAGGTGTGAACCCTCAATTTCGCACCTCCAAAATTGTTTCTAAATTCTCCAAAACTGACCGGAATATTTTTCTATCCAAACTGACACTTTTTCAATCATGATCGGACTTTCTATACCATACAACACTTTCTCGAAACTGACCAAATTTTTTCCAAAACTGACTGCCAAACTTTCTGATAATTAATTTTGGATTCACCGGCACTAACCGGTAATTTTTCAGACTTCAGAATAGCCTAAAAATTGACCCAGAAGCCCCAAAAAACCCAAAAATTGACCCGGAGGACCGAAGCCCCAAACAAACTGAGCTGGCACGTGGCTATCCGCCAAAACATCCTGCGGATCCGCAGGATGTTTGTCCGCGAGAGCATTTGGCGGACGGCCTCTAAAATAGCTTGCGGAAGCACCAAACAGGTCGGAGCCTCTTTTGGCGGATGTCCGCCAGATTCTGACGTGGATGCGGGCAATTCTGACGCAGATCCGCGAGCCGTCCTCGCAGCTGTACCCCTATGCGCGGAAATTCCAATGTTGCCCCTTCTTCAGCTTACTTTTTCAGCCCATTTTGGTCTTTTCACCCACTATCATTTCCTATAAATACCCTCTCCATTTCTCATTTCAAAACACACTAAGAGTCAGTATCGAATTTTCTACTGATCTCTCTCTTAATTAATTAAACTCTCTTTGATTTTAATTAATTAATTCTCATTTACTCTCCACTTAATTTGATTAATTAATCACTTTAATTAATTAATCATTTTAATTAATTAAAAATTGAATAATCGATCATTTTAAATTAATTTTCATTAAAGTTAATTTAATCCAATCCACCTTTCCGAAACGAAACTCCAATCTGGTAAAACCATCCACCCACCATAAATTCCAAAAAATAAGGTATAATCTCTTACCCTCACTCAAAAAATCAAATCAATTCAATCAAATCTGACTGATCTTTAAACCACTCCACCTCACTGTGGAACAAACTATGTGGGTTTTGATCCCCATCCAATGGGGTACGTAAGCACGCTTAGAATCTAAATCCAAGCATCAAATCCAAACCTCAATTAATCCATTTCTCCTTTTATTTGTGCTCTCTTATAAATTTTAATTATTGCAAATTAGTTAATTATTATTAAGGAGCGATGTTGTGGTTCTCCTATAATTCATAAGGACTAGAGAGAACACTCTCCTTAGTTTATAAATGCTTTCAATTACTTGCTCTTTATTTTTCAATGCACTCATAATTATGCCATGTTCATACATTATAATCATCATTAATATTTGTCATCCATGAAATCAATTTTCAAAGTCAAATCAAACTTAGGAGCCAAATCAAGATTATTTAAAACCAAAAACCTAGTCCCCGAGCTCAACCTGGTTCAAAGACTAGTGACTTTATCCTTGGGTAAATTAATCAAAGATTAATGAATTCGAGTCAAATTGGGTTTTTTCTTAATTTTTTCATTAAAAATAAATTATGGTGGTAACTCCCGAATCTTTTCCAAAATCAAATCATTTTTTCGAGACGATAGTCGCTTCCAATCGTGAGCACCGAAACTCGTACCTAAACTCCCTTAAAAATCACTCGCCTTTCCTTAAGACATATTTTTCCATAGCGAGGGGAGGGGTGTTCGAGCGAGGCCTCACAGTTGGCGACTCCACTGGGGACTAGTTACCACCATTTTTTAAATAAAAGGGAAGCAAAAATAATATGATTACTATTTGGTTTGAATTTTTTCAAAATAATCTCTATTTGGCACTTGAGTTTAATTTGACTTTCAAGCATCATTTTGCATAATAAAGGCTCCTTGCCTAAACCTAAATTTAGAAAAAAAAATTTGGATGGTGAGTAGCATTGTCTAGACAACTTTCTTTGAGTATGTTGGGAGATAGCGAAAGCATTCCACCACGCAACGAATCCCCAATCATTTCGGTGATGTAACGAGCAATCCATACTGTTGGACTTACACGAGTCTCTTTGACTCATATGTGATTAGATATATTGATGCTCTAGTGGGACGGGGACCCTTAAACCAAGCCACCCTTTACCCTGGTGCATATAGTTACTTTAGCCTTGGACTTTAGGTTCCATGTACAGTAATAAATCAAGACTTTTGTGCATGATCCATGAAACTCTTTTTGACATGCATCATGACATTAACATGCATACATGCATAAGAAACTCGAGAATAGAGTCTTCTCACTTCGTAAACCAAAAATCGGTGTTCCGTCACCCAAAAAAAAACCCAACCAATAAACTCGGTGAAGGGAATCTTTTTCCTAATATACCGTTGCATCCATTTATTCATTCTTCGGTGTAAATTCTTACCTTTCCTTTTCTTTTTCTTTTGAAGGTACTAATGGGCAACACCTTTGATCAAGATGCTATGAACGCCTTTTTTGCCAGCCTCCTCAAGAAACAAAAGGAAACTTTCTAAATCGCACTCACCACCGCATTCAAAACTCAAGCCGATTCATTCTCCAATGCTCTCAGTACCCAGTCTGCCAACTTCATTAATGCTCTTAACACCCAACACCAGTCCATCCTTAACCAAGTCAAGGAAATGACCAATCCCACCACTGTTCCTGCTCGTACTAAGCCCACTTCCACCCAAGCCAGCACTAGCCATGCTCCTACTTTCACTATTCCCATTATCGATCTGACTGATAAAGGATAGGCTCCTAAAACTCCTACCTCTATTGCTTTGGACTTAAATATGATCGCCCCCTCCCCCACTGTGAATCATTTTCAAAGTAGGGACTTCTCTAGCTTTTTCGAAGCTAAAAAACTAATGGAAAAATTTGAGGCTATGGAAAGAACTCTCAAAAACATCAAGAAGCATGAGGACATGATAGATGTTAACTCCGTAGCTCTCTTTCCAAATGCCCAGGTTCCGCCTAAATTTAAGATGTCAGTCATGGATAAATTTAATGGCACCACTGTCCCAAAACTCATCTGAAGATGTACGTGAGCGCCATAAGACCTTTCGAAGTGGATGAAGGAGCTCCTTGCTCAATTATTCCAACAATCTCTGATTGGGGCTGCAGTTAAGTGGTTGTTAGATCTCAACCAAAATTATAAGAAAAGTTGGGATGACATATGCAACACATTTGTAAAATAGTACCACTACAACATTGAGGTGGATGTCACCTGCCGAGATCTAGAAACCACCAAACAAATATCAGGAGAGTCTTTCACCACGTTCCTTACGAGATGGAGGTCCAAACCAGAGTAAATGGTAAAATGCCCATCTGAAGAAGAGTAAATTGACATCATTGTCAAGAATCTCCTCCCCCAAATTCCAGGCTCATCTGCAAACTTAGTATCTCCTAGACTTCAGGGCTTTCATCGCCACTACCACTAAGATCGAGGATTTGATCCAATCGGGATGAATCCTCTGGTTCAAGATATCACAAGAACAACAATTACACCACCAACTCCACCACCTAAAAAAGAGGGGATATAAGTGTTGTCTCTTATCACCAGCCGATGAGGTTAGAGTCAAGGAGGACTTTCTCCGAGCTAGGCATACCCTTCATCACTGTTTACAAGAAAGCCCTGGAGGCCCATCTGATTAAGCCCCTTGAACCACGAGCTCCTCCAAACCCCTTGCCCAAAGGCTACAATGCTAATGAGCATTGTGATTATCACCGAGAAGTAGGGCACAAGACCGACGCATATAAGGCTCTGAGACACATAATTCAGGACCTCATTGACAATGGAGACATCATTGCCCCTAAGCCAAAGCCTAATATTACCACCAATCCTCTTCTGAACCACTGAGCTTATCCAACCATCTCAAGCTCCACCCAATAATTGGTACTTTGAGAAGGGTGCCGATCCTGCTGTATCCGAGTTCTCTGAGTCTATGTCTGAGTCCTCTGAGTCTATTGAGTTTATGTTTGAGTCCTTTGAATCAATGTTCGAGTCCCCTTAGTCTATCCGAGGCTTTTGAGTCTGCTTTTGAATTTGAGTCTGTATTCTGCCTTCCAGGCTTATCCTTCAATGTAACCCATGATGATGGGACTTTTATCAGTAATGAAAAGTTTGAACCTTTTGTTTTGCTCTACTTCTTTTGATTCATCATTGAATAGGACATCTGAAAAAGAAAATGAAAAAAATAATAAAAAATGAAAAAAAAAAAAAAGGCAAAAGAATCAATTAATTATGGAAATAGAGGATAAACCAAAAATCACATGCATTGTATCTGCATATCATGACAAGCAGGCATTAATCGAAAGGCTCGTAGTTTCTTGGACTGTTTTGCGTGGAACCCAAGGACATGGTAGACCCAAGCATCGCGGTTCACAAGATTCTGGCCTACACACACATGAAGCATATAAAGAAGAAGCTGCGAAAAAAAAAAGAAAGCAGAGTGGATCATAGGGTGTCATGACCAGCTGAATGCCATCAACAAAAAGAGAATGGATGCTTTGTTATCCACATAAGCTAGCCAGACACTTTAACAAAAAGTGAAAGACAGAGGTTTGCAAGAAGGAAATTTGGTCTTGAAAGAGATCCGAGCTCCTGTACATGATCCAAAAGGAAAGTTTAGACTAAACTGGGCTGGGCTATACGTGCTCAAGAAGATCCTATCAGGCAGATGCGCCATCCTCATAGATGAGGACGGGAACCAGTTTACCAACCCTTGCAACCTAAATCAGCTGAAGAGATACTTTGTCTGAAATCAATGTCTGTATTTAGTTTTTGTTCTTCAAATGCATCTGTAATCAAAACTACGTGGACCTGATTCTCCCTAAAAGAAAATGACTATTAGAAAAATGATGTAAGGGATACGTAGGCAACCCGACTTGGGTGCGGTCCAAATCATAGTACAAATCATTTTTTTTCCACATGACAAAGCTTCTCATTCTCATTTCCTCTGTGCTTAATGCATCGTTCACTTGATTCTTTTGCCTAAATAAAAAAGTTAATGAATAAGAAGAAAATGCTTGTTAAGCTGAAAACCTGAAAGGGCGGCATAGGCAAAAGTTAAAGCCAGCTCGCCGAGTCGAAAACCTGAAAGGGCGGCTCATGTAAAAATTAAAGCTAACAAAAAATGCTGAAAAGTGCTCGCTAAGCTGAAAACTCAAAAGGGCGGGTTAGGCAAAAATTAGAGCAAAAATAAAAGATGTCTCATGTAATGATTTCATAGAATACAACCCATCACCCTAATAAAAAGGATAGCCATTCCAAATATCATTTATAGCTTATCTCGTATCGTGTGGTCATATCAGCTTGCAGGCACGTGCAAAAATAGGAAACTCGTAGCAAATCCTAAGCAACTACAAGACAAAAATAAGTGTCATGATCATGTCTGAAGTCATAGTCTAGCCAATCCTCCTCCTCCTTCTAGGGTGTACATCCCTTGTGCTCTTGTCAGAATCAGAGTCCACCATAATCTCCTCAATAGTCACGCTCCTCCTCCTAGTCTCTGTAGCTCCCTCCGCTGCAACAGTAGAAGTACTAGTAGAACCAGAACTGCTCCCCACAGTCATACCAAAAAGCCTACCCTGAATGTCAGCAGCTCCAAAACTACTCCTAAAAATCCTCATTTGTATAGTAGTAGTTTGGGAACCAATCCCTATTGCTACAACGGAAACCCTCCTCTGAACCACCATTGTAGTGTCACTTTGTCTCCTCACTGCAATCTAAGTTACCAATGTAACTTGTAGTGTCGAACACTCAATGGCTCCTCAAGTCTCCTCCGAAGGTCGAGTCACTCTTTATGTCTCTCCTGTAACAGTCTCCCCTTCCCCTGTAGTGTCATCATCAATCTCCCTCAGTAGAATAGCTTGGCACTCTCTCTCAACTGGCCAAACAAAAATAACCCCATCCACAGTACGGCTCTGCCCCATCTAAAGTGTCAAACCCACTACTCTAGCATCACCCAATCAGTAGAATTGGAAAAAAGATGCCCAGCTATCAAACATAAAACCAGAGCCCTCATCTTAAGCCTCTGCCTCCTCAAGTCTCCAAAGTCACTAGAGTCCTGAAACTCCTTGATCACAACGGTCAGATTCACCCGACCATTAACGACCATTCGGCTAGCAACATCCTGGGGGCAGGTCCAGAAACTCCTGAAAATTCCAAAGATGCCCAACTCTGAACTCTGGCACCACTAGGACTGCCTCTAGATCATAGCTAAGTATGGCGTTGAACTCTTTGAAAGTGGGACAAAGCTCCTCCATGGCAGCACCAAAACAGAAAACACTGACCACCAGGTCCCAAAACCTAAAGCAAGCCCTTGAAAAATCTCAGTCAACCCGTACTTCCCATAAAGTCACCATCGATACAATACCATATCTGCCCATATTAATCCTCTCCACCTTCTCGAGTTTCTTGGTCCATAAATGTATGTAATGGCTAAAATACGGCTCGATGGATGAAAAAAATCACATAAAAAATTGCACTCATACACAGAGCATAAGTCGTGAATGCACCCTCTCACATCTATGCAATCATCCATTACAAGCATCATCACATATCATCTATAGCATAAAGTTCATGAATCCCAAAACATGCATACATAAGCATGCATCATCTATGCACAAACATACATGCAAGTGCGATCATGCACAGTCATACACCATCATGCATTCTCACCTTCAGACAATCCCAAGATGGCCTTCAAGACTCATGTTTTTAAATCAACCTTTACACAATCTTTGCACGGAGCTAGGTCATCCGCCTGATTCAGAAAAATCAAAAAGAGTCCTCCACCCGATCAATTAAAACTTCTTGAGCCAACTCTACATAGGCCAAGGCTCTCCTCTTTTCATAATCTCTCGAGCCGACTCGTCATAGGTCGAGACTCTCCTTTTTTCAGAATCTCTCGAGCCGAATCACCATAGGTCGAGGCTCTCCTCTTTTTAGAATCTCTCGAGCTGACTCGCCATAGGTCGAGGCTCCCTTCATACCATAATCTTTTCAAAACTTCTCGAGCCGATTCGCCATAGGCAGAGGCTCTCCTCTTTTCAAAATCTCTCGAACTGACTCGCCATAGGCCGAGGCTCTCCTCATACTAAAATCTTTTTGAAAATTCTCGAGCTGACTCGCCATAGGCCGAGGCTCTCCTCTTTTCAAAATCTCTCGAGCCAACTCGCCATAGGCCGAGGCTCTCGTTTCACTAAAATTATCTTATCAAAATCAATCATTCACCCAGAAATATCAAGAAACGATCATCTAGACATCCTTATGGTTCTTTTCCCTGCCTTTTTTAACCAAGTAAGCCCCATCCTTCACCCAAAAATATCTAGCCACTAGCCTAGATGTCCCTTTGGTTCCTCTTTTCACTTCCATTTATCAAGTCAAGTTTCCACCGATAAATGTTTAGGAACAGTTGCTTAAATATCCCTGTCGTTCCTTTTTCCATCTTCCTTTTCGATCATGTCTCTCACCCATACATCTCCAAGCACTGACCTAGACATCACTTTGGTTCCTTGTACCACCCCTTCTCCCGGTTTCACTAACATCAGAATCGCCTTACAGACAAGACAATTCTGATAAGGGGGCAATTGTGAACCCTCAATTTCGCACCTCCAAAATTGTTTCTAAATTCTTCAAAGTTAATCAGAATATTTTTCTATCCAAACTGACACTTTTTCGATCTTGACCAGACTTTCTATACCAGACAACACTTTTCCGAAACTGATCGAATTTTTCCCAAAACTAACTGCCAAATTGTCTGAAAATTAATTTTGAATTCACCGCCACTGATCAGTAATTTTTCAAACTTCAAAATACCTCGAAAACCCCAAAAACTGACCCAAAAACTGACTCGGAAGACCGAAGCCCCAAAAAACTAAGCTGCCACGTGGTTGTCCGCCAAAACATCCTGTGGATCCACGAGACGTTTGCGAGGATCCATGAGAGCATTTGGCAGACGACCTCTAAAATAGCCCGCGGACACGCCAAACAAGTCGGAGGATCCGCCACCTCTTTTGGCGGACGTCCACAGATTCTGACGCGGACGCGCGCAGTTCTAACGTGGATCCGTGAGCCGTCCTCGCAGTTGTACCCCTGTGCGCAGAAATTTTAACGTTGCCCCTCCTTCAGCGTACTTTTTCAGCCCTTTTTAGTCTTTTCACCTACTTTCATTTCCTATAAATACCCCCTCCATTTCTCATTTCAAAACACACCAAGAGTTAGTATCGAATTTTCTACTGCTCTCTCTCTTAATTAATTAAACTTTCTTTGATTTTAATTAATTAATTCTCATTTACTCTCCACTCAATTTGATTAGTTAATCATTTTAATTAATCATTTTAATTAATTAAAAATTGAGTAATCATCTTTTTAAATTAATTTTCTTTAAAGTTAATTAATCCAATCCACCTTTCCGAAATGGAACTCCGATCCGGTAAAACCATCCACCCACCACAAATTTCAAAAAAGAAGGTATAATCTCTTACCCTCACTCAAAACCCCAAATCAAATTAATTCAATCAAATATGACCGATCTTTAAACCCCTCCACCTCACCGTAGAACGAAGTACGTGGGTTTTGATCCCATCCAATGGGGTACGTAGGCACGCTTAGAATCTAAATCCGAGCCTCAAATTCAAATACCAATTAATCCCTTTGCCCTTTTATTTGTGCTCTCTTGTAAATTTTAATTATTGCAAATTAGTTAATTATTATTAAGGAGCGATGTTATGGTTCTCCTAAAATCCATAAGGACTAGAGAAAACACTCTCCTTAGCTTATAAATGCTTTCAATTACTTACTCTTTATTTTTTCATGCACTCATAATTATGCCATATTCATGCATTATAATCGTCATTAATATTTTTCATCCATGAAATTAATTTTCAAAGTCAAATCAAACTTAGGAGTCAAATCGAGATTATTTAAAATCAAAAACCTAGTCTCCGAGTTCAACCTAGTTCAAAGACTAGTGACTTTATTCTTGGGTAAATTAATCAAAGATTAATGAATTAGAGTCAAATTGGATTTTTCCTTAATTTTTCCATTAAAAATAAATTAGGGTGGCGACTCCCGAATCTTCTCCAAAATCAAATCAATTTTCCGAGGTGATAGTCACTTCCAATTGTGAGTACCAAAACTCGTACCTAAACTCCCTTAAAAATCGCTCGCCTTTCCTTAAGGTATATTTTTCCCGAGTGAGGGGAGGGGCGTTCGAGCGAGGGCTCACAGCAGGTTGCGTATCTTGGGGTGTGAGTTATATGTAGCAGGTACTCTGCCGAATTCTTATTGTAATAGTAATAATGTGTGGGTTCTACGGGTGTTCGATGCCCTAACAGTTATCTATGCCCTAGGACCATCATGACTTCTGAATTGGATCGTGACAATGTGGCTTAAGATCTTAGGCCCACAGTACACCCAAATTTTCATTTTCAGTTGAGGTTATCTTTTGATGTGGCATTTTGGATAATTTTCCATGGATGTCACATCCGTAAATATTGGCTTTGGCTTTGGCTTTTGTGATTGACGTTGTTTTCCACAAAACCAAATTAAAATAATTAATTTAATTTAATATTTGACATATGGAATTGCTATATATATATCTCTTTATTGTTTTTTTTTTTTTTTTGCTGTCAAAGAATGTTTTATTTTTGGGAATAATTACTAACATTATCACTTAAAGTGATAATAAAAATATTTTCTTTTGTTAGGAAAGTTTTATATGTATATTATATTTATTTTTAATATATAAATAATAAATATATGATATTATTTAAAATTTTGGTTCAACTCCAGTTCGACTTCGGTTGAACTTTTAACCCATGACCCTTTACTTTTACTGATTTTAAGACCGAACCGGGTTTGAAAACATTAGTTTACTGCATATATTTCTCATTTTTTGCTGAAATATTTTATGCATGATATTCGTCATTTCTTCCTTCCCAAAATCACAACATGTCTCTTCATGATCTTTATGCTTCAGTACAAAAGGGTTCAAAGTTGTTTTATTGAACTGGCATTCCATTTTACATTAGATCTTGAACAACACTATGGAATGTGGATGTCCTTAGATACTGCACTTGTAAAATCCATATATTTAGTAGTGAAATGATTTGGATTTTCAATCAAATTTTTGAAAGATTTTGTGTAGAATATATATTTATATCTGCTACATTGCATTTTGTTCACAACTATTAGTTTCTTTTCTCTTAATCTTTAGGCTATTTATATTTGCTATTCTTAGAATTGAACTTTACTATCAGGACATGGCTAAAATAAGTTGGATTGGATGCTGACTTATTTCCTATTAGCCAAAGTTTACTTATTCTTTGATTAAACTTCAGGGAATCAAGTTCTCATCAAGAGTGAAGCCACCATAAACGGTGGACTTAGTGAAGTGGCCATTGAAGAAAAAGTTTTTTACTGATATTATCATTTCTAAAATTTTATCTAGCAACTACATAACTTTCATTTGCATTTATCATATTTATTTTTTATCCTTGCTTTAAACACCAATAGAATTTTTATTTTCAGACTCATGCTTGACTCAAATTAAATAATTGCCAATAGAATAACCTTTTATTCAAATTTTAGTATATTCAAATATGTGCTTCTCATCTTTCTCACATTGTTTGGTTCATATAAAAAAAAAAAAGCTAAACTTGATCTGCAACAATATAGATGTTAACCCTAAATTAATCTAAGTAAATTAATTAAGGCTAAATCTTTATATTATTTTAATTAGGGTTTTTTGTTTCAGTTCTATTAATACTTAATTTATGGAGAATTGTGCAATAAATTAACCTAATCTAAGGTATATAGGCATCAGAGCACCGTCAACTATCAATTAGGGATTTGTCCAAGTAAAGTAACTTGACTTTCTGGTATATAGGTGGCTAGTACCGTCAACTTCTGTTTAGGGATCTAATATATAGGCTGCAAAAACCATCATTCAAGAGTGAATATATAGGTTGTATCATCAATCTTAAAGTGAATATTTAGGTTGCAAGGAACCGTCAATTCAAAGAAGGGTGATCATACAAATCTAGAGCAAAAGAAGTTTTTATTAAAGTGAGTGATAAAAAATATACAATGAGTTTACAATACTATTTATAGTCATCCATACAAGGGTAATTTAATAATTACAAAAGAAAATCCCTAATTATTCTGAAATAAGTCAGAAGATACATCTGGAATTGACTCGCTATTTATAGACAAGCCCAAGTATGATTAGAAATACATTGGTTATAAGTCTACTCCAATTTTAGGCCCAACAAGGATTTTGGGCCTAATGCTATTTTTGGGTTAGCGTTAACAATGCCACCTGCAACCTTTTTCCTTAGAAAAGTAAAGGGTTGCACCCTTTTACGTCGGCCGTTACTAGCAATTAGGAAAAATTTTGAATTTTTGGATTCAGGGAAGTCGAAGGGTTGCGTCTCTTCATCTTCATCGAAGGTTTATAAATAGTAGAAATTTCCTTTTTCATTTTTCACTTTTACCTTTTGTGAAAACCAAAGCTTCTCTCTTTAGAATTTCGGCTTCTTTCTTTCTTTAAGTTTGTTCTTCAGTAATTCATAAGTATTCAAGTAAGTTCTTTTCTTTTTCCTTTGTTTCGATATGCTTTTGAACTTGACCCTTAGTTATAGTTGTTTGTGTGGTTCGGTAGAATGACAAAGTCTAAGGAAAAAGAAGTGGTGAGCTCGGGCACCCCAAAAGAAATTTTCAAATCTATGACCAAATTGACCAAGCCAATTTCTATGAAGGTACTCATTCGTCATTCTGAATCTCAATTTATTCTAAAGTCGATAATGACTATTGGGGATACCCCTTATGAACACTTCCTATTCGGGAAGTATTCTCTTGCTCGGTTTAATTCAAAAAATCTCCTACGTTCTTGGAAGCAAACCAAAGTACATCGGCCTTGGCCAACAATCCTTGATGACTATATAGCCTGGTATAATAGGCTAAGCCCATATTTCTCAAATAGCTGGAAGTCTTTAGGCATTCCTGATCTACTAGAATTTTTTCTTTCTAGGATTCCTCTTTGCAAACAGCTCCTCTTCCTTTTGTTTTTATTGTTCTGGTCGGCCAACAATAACACCTTCACCTTTAGGTTTGGAACTATATCCATCACTCTATTTGATCTAGCTATTATTTTTGGTATCCCTCTGAACGGTGAACCATTTGATGCTACTCTAGAGGTCGAAGTTGAGGATTTAGATATTTCCTTTGGTAAGAATGATTGTAATTACAACAACTTTCTTGACCAAAGTCGTGACCTTAATGTCGACCCCACTACCTAGGAACACATAGCTTTTCTTTTTTACTAGCTATGTAAATGTATCTTTTATACAGCATCGGTAAAAGTCACTAAGGAGTATCTCAAAATTGCAATTGCCCTTGCTCATGGCTGACAATTAGCGCTCGGGCCATATATCTTTACCCATATTTACCGTAGCATCCACACCTTCCTCCATGGAGGTCTTAGTAATGCATTCGGCACATTGTGTGGTCCGTTATGGATGGTGCAATTATGGTTGACTGCTTACTTCCCCGAACTCCATAACATCACCCAAAGACCTCATGCAAAATCCATACCAAATTATGGTCAATGGGTTCGGGATTTCACTTTTAAAGATAGGAGCTTCCACCAAGTCTTCTTTTTATTCTATACGGCCAAACATAGGGTAAATCATAAGTTTTGTCCCTTTCGTCCTACACTTTTCAGCCCTAGGTGGACTAGATTTCAGTATACCACCTTTTCTATTGATGAAGAAGCTACTTTGGCCGAATGGACTAACTCATGGGCTAGTGCATTAATAGCTCAGAATCTTTATTTTAGCACCATTCTAGACAACAAATGTGATGTTGAAGTGTATCACCCCAATCTTTATGCCTGTCAATTCGGCCTAGTCCAAAGTCTTCCCCTTCCACTTGTACATTCTTTTAATATGACCATAACCACTCAGCCTATAATTTTCCTTGAAATAATCCGAGAAAAAAGTGAGATTTTTGAAACACAAAAAACGGAGCTTGAAAGGGTGGACTTGTCGGTTACGCCTGATTACACTGAACTTTACTCTTCCTGGTGGCAAACTTTTATCAAAAAGATGGCTAAGCCAGTCAACGTTGTTTAAGAGCTACAAGACTACCACTCCCTTCGTCCCAAGTAAAATATTACAATCTGACACGGCTTCTTCTGTGCAAAGGTCGGCCTAAGCAAAAAATCAAAGGTATGCATATTCGAGAAGTCTTAATTTTTGAAAAGTTTTATGGCTTTAAATACAATTATATGATGTTGACCTATAGCTAACCCTCCCAAAGTTCCAATTTTCGAACCTAAAAAGGGGATTCATATTCCCTGCGATTTAACCTTAGATCGCCTTTCTGAAATTAGGGCTTTGTATGATATTCCTGACTCTTTTAAACTTCGTTTGCCCGATCCGGGGTCTTTTGCTAACCAGAAATTAGGCGATCTAGATAGGATGATCTATTTGGAAGACCTAGAATCTGGTCTTCGATTTCCCTTACCACGCCTATATACCGATGTGCTTCG
>CATKHJ010172031.1:0-12918 GCA_949750685.1 Vernicia montana | reverse complement strand
ATATATTTATACTTGTGTACATATTCATACATATCATTTTAGGGACTCATATCATATACTCGTACTTATTACTTTTAGAAAACATATATATATATATATATATATATCTTTCTTATCTTAGGAATTTATAAGATATATTCGTATTCGTTACTTTTGGAAAATATAAATAAACTTTGTAATCCTTTAAGGATTTCAAATAATTCTCATGGAGGGATTATTAATAATTTAACAGTAAACATTATGTATTTCAATTACTCATGGTTCATGAATATTCATTTACATGTAATATATAACAAGTGTCAAATGGACACATTGTTCTCATGATGGCATATAGCCCAAGATTTCTGAAGCAAATACAAAAGCTTCTCATGAATAAATAGTATGACCAATATAATTCATGAACAATATGAATTATCTCATAATACAAGAATTATATTCTTGGTGGCATATATAATAAAGAAGGCATTAGAAGCCTTTATGGTTCAAATACAAATAAAGTAGTATATTTTCTACTCACCTCTTGCTATTTCTTTCCAATGCTCATATCACCATTGCCATACATGAAACTCATCATTTCTTGGCTCATCTTTCCTACACATGAAATTCCAATTCACATATCAACTACACTTCATATAACCTTAGTCTTATAACTTGGTATCTTCAAATCTAATCATATATTCTCAATTCTTGCTCTTAACTAATGATTATCTCTTAACCATTAACAAAATACCCAATCTTGATTTTAGGGTTTGCTCATTTTAGGGTTTCTATAGATTTAGTTCAATAAAACTCATATCTTGCAATTAATGCTATAAACATCATCTATTGAACTCATAATTAAGTATTAAACCTTACTTAAACAAAACCCAAAAGGAAAATCAAAGATTAGAAGATTTACCTCAAAGGTTTCCCTTTAATCTCAAATTCATAGATCTCCCAAATCAAGAAGAAATCTCTTTAGATCTTGTATATCCTTTGATATCTTGAGTATAAAAGACTAATCTTAGTCTTAGAGAATCATATATAAAGTTTGGTAGGGTTTGGGGGCTATTAGGGTCGGAGAAAAAGAAGAAAAAAAATCAGATTTCTCATAAATGGGCTGCTGCTGTCCTTATATAGATCCCGTCATGAACGAGCGTTCACTTCCTGTGAACGTGCATTCATGCTCATATGAACGAGCGTTCATTACTTGTGAACGTGCGTTCAAGTCCAAGCCCAGAAAATCTACTATTCACGCAGAGAGATCTTGAACGAGCGTTCAAGATTATGAACAAGCGTTCAAGCTCCAGATGGATTCTTTTACTGTTCACACAAAGAGGTCTTGAACGTGCGTTCACCAATTTGAACGAGTGTTCAAGCCCTGCAACAGTCCAAATTCATCCAAACTTACTTTCAATCCCACAAACCTACTCCAATATCATTCCAACATAACAAGTAACCTTCAAAATACATCATACTATCATAAACTCATTCCATAGGCCTCATTTCATTACCAACATACTCAAATACCAATCAACACTTAACATATAACTCATAGATCATAATATTCACATGATACACATCTTGTAATTCATTTTCATACAATGATCAATCAAGACATCTATATGAACTTGAGTATCATAGAATCCTTACATTTTCAATTCAATCCGATATGACACTTGGAACTCACTTGGCTTAGATCGCGAAAAATGCACTCATAATCTCATAGCATGGCAACCTTTATACATTATTCATCCATACTTACTACATAGAAGCCAATACATAGTTGGGGTATTACACTGTGTTTGGTGCAACCTCTAGTTTATTGTAATATACGCAGCACAATCAAATACTCCCACTATCAAGTTCACATTTATTTTGTTGAAATTAAAAAAAAAAAATCCAATTTATTTTTTAAGTAAAATTTATTATTATATTTTCAAACTTTATCTTTTAGTATTGTTAAAAGGGACATATAAATGATAATGATCAATCACACATACGACTAGTTCTAGTCATTTTAATTATAATTGAACTTAAATCTAATAAAACCTTATGTAACCTAATGAGACTAATGTGAGAATTTAACATGGTATCATAGCCGGTTTAGTCCGGTTTACCTATTACTTGATTACCTTGCCGGTTGATCCGATTTACTTAATACTTAATTACTTTGTCAGTTGGTCTGATTCTAATTATTTCAAGTGACAATTTTAAATATTCCGTTGTCACTTGAGGGAAGAATGTTAGAATATTTCACATTTAATAAATACAAAATGTTAAAAGGGATATATAAGTGATAAGGGTCAATCATCCATATGATTAGTTCTAGTCATTTTGATTATGATTGAATTCAAATTTAATAAAACTCAATGTAATTTAATGTGAGAATTTAACATATATAAAATAATTAATATTAGTGGTTATAATAGCATAAATTATATTACTATTTTAATACTTTTTGTCCTTATCTCATGTTTTTTAAACTAAATTCAACATAAATATATATATATATATATATATAAGAACTAATGGTTTATATTATACTATAGATATATAGAGAGATAGAGAGAGAGAGACATCCCAGTCCAAAATCGCTCTTGTTTTCTTTCTGGTGTGTCATTAACAATGGTTGGACTTATTGTGTGGCGTTTAAGAGTTACTTTGTCTGTCATTTTGAATACGTCTATATCTCTGCTCCCCCCGTTCGCCGCCCAATAAATAACCAAAGATTTTAGTAAAAAATAGTCAAACTCTGTATCTAGTAAAGGATCTCCAATCATACTTTTTATTTTAAAGTATATCTTTTACATAAGTAAAAAAATATATTAATTAATTTTTAAATATGATGAATATAAATTTATTTTAAAGTTTAATCTCTTTAATTAAATAAGTGAAAAAATTAATACATAGTACGCATAGAAAGTTATAAAATTTATTACTCTCTCCATTTCATTCTAATTGATATTTTAAAAAAATATATTATTTCAATTTATATGTCATTTTAAATAACCAATAAAATATATATATATATTTTCAATTTTATCATTATCCCTTATTAATTAGGTTTATACTTTACGTAATTCTAAACCATTTCAACAAGTTCAAAAGAGTAACTTAGGAGGATGTATTCAATTAAAATTTTTATAAACTTTTTTTTTTTTTAAATAAATGACTTTTACAGAATTCATGAATTTTTAATGACTTATGCGAAATTTATAAAATTATGAATGACTTTTAAAAATTTTATTTTAAAAAACTTTTATAGACATTGATAGACTTTTATATATATTAATAGACTTTCATTGATTCCTAATATCTATTTTATTAAGTAAGATTATTAAATAATTAATTAATAAGTTTGTTTCTTTTTAAATACAAAAGAAGAGGAATACCCATAAAAATACAAAAACACTCAATTGCCATTAACTTCCATCTGCATAGGAACTCTCCTTGACCATCTCACACCTATTTTGTCACTTTGCAAAATAGATAAAATTTTATCGGAATGATCATTCCAAATATTTACCTCTCGAACATGACTTATATAAACTCTATAAATATTAAAAAATTTGTTATTTGATTGCATTATCTGAATATGTGTTTATATATCACATTATAATAACTCTTATTTTTAAGTTATTTTAACTTCTTAATGTTACATAAAATATTATTGATATTAAGAAACTCAAATAACCAAAATTAATATGTGACATTTACAATGAAACAAACCTTTTATTGCAACTATAAAAAAATAAAGTCACATTAATAATGATCCAAAAAAATAAACACACTGTATATGATTAGTCAATTAAATAATTAATTTAAAATTTATATGATAATTCAATATAATTTTTTATATATATAAATTACATATTCTATTTAAAAGAAGAAAAAAATGAGAACATTTTAAATTTTTTTAAAATTATGTTTATATAAACTATTTGTAAATGTTAATTTAATTAATAATTATAATTGTATATAGGCACCCGCCCGTTAACATGTTGTGTGTTAGTTTTTTTTTTTTTGAAGGTTGTAAAATATTTTATTTTATTTTTTATATGTGACTTTAAAAAAAATCGGCTGAAATCTTGAGGGAAAGTAAAAGATGATTGTGGAGATTTTTTATTCATACTATACATAAAAATTGAATAAAATTATATAAAAGTCTATTATTTATAAAAGTCAATTACTTTTTGAATACCAGTTAACTTTTATAGACTTTATAAAAGTTGTAATTGAATACCCCTTGATTTCTATAGATTTTTTTAAAGTATTTAAAAGTTATTATTGAATATCTCTTGACTTTTATAAACTCTTTAAAAGTCATTATTGAATACTTTCAGACTTTTTAAGTTCATAAAAATCTTTAATTTTTCTTATCCAATACACTCATGTTAGTCATTCTTAATTATTATTTGTTTTAATAATTGTGCTATTTAATGACTTCTTAATTTATGTGAAACTATCTAAAATATCAATTAGAATGAAATGGATGAAATAATTAAACTTAAAATAAAAAGTGAAATTAACTCTTTATATATGAAGAGTCAAATTCACTTCCTATTTTAAATTTAAATATAATAAAAATCAATTGGACTCTTATTTTTTTTATTAACTTTTTATTACAGTGAGTTTAAGACATAAAAATAGTCAATTAGAGATGCTCTAAGTATCATCCCTAAGTCTCCATTTTTTTTTTATTGGGATAACATTTAGTTTTTTTTTTATAAATATTTTCGTTAATAGATAACAAAAATATTAGTTAGTATATAAAATATTGGCAAAAGTAACAAACTGGTTTTTCAATTTTATTGTCGGAGACAATTAAGAACAAATTAATTTTTTTGGATAAAAAAACCCATAACTTATTGTTCAAAGACACCGAAATCCTGTAGCTTAGTTGAATGCCCGCGTGAAACTTATGTGTAACTAAAATCATTTTTTATGTATTATTTTCTTGTTGTAAATCATTAAAATTTAAAATAAAATTTATATTTTATAATAATAAAAGTTTCAAAATAACTATTTAATATTTTAAAATTATTTTTTTAATAATATTAAACTTATATTAGTCGTGGACCCGTACATTTTGCAAATATCAATTTAATTATTTTTTAAAATGATTTGTATTGAAAAATAAATTTAAGTATTTTTAAAGATTTTTATATGTATTAATTTATATAATAAATATAAAATTATTGATAAATAAATTTTCTTATTTAAAAATAAATCTTCTTTTACTTTAAAAAAAAAAAGGTGAAAATCGACAAAAAAATGAAACTAAAAAATTAGTAACATAAAAGAATTTTGATTATGATTTATGAAGATTGCATAATGCTAAACTCATGGACAGTATTAGATATTTTTTCAATAATTGAAGGAGGGGAACTGTTTCTTATTTTGAGAGGGTCAAAATAAATAAATAAATATATATATATATAAGCAATTTTTTTAGGAGGCAGTAGCCCCCAACACACAATGGTAGTGCCGTCCTTGAGTTTAACATTATACAATGTTCGTAAATTATAATTAAAATTCATTTATGTTGCTAATTTTTAAGTTTCATTTTTTTTTTTGTCAATTTTCACATATTTCCTTATATTAAGGTGTACCTTTTTGTTTCATATATAACAATATGCTATTACTTAATTCTTATGAAAGACATATAATGCAAATTTTGAATATGATATGGATAATTCAAAGTAATTGAAGAATATAAGCTATAAAAACTCTAATTGTCATTTCACAAATATATATATATTCAATTTGCTCAATATATAATTCAAAATATATGTAAAATGCTAGACCTTATTATTTAATTTATTTTTGTATGAATAAATTTAAATAAAAAATAATTAAATTAAAAAATAAAAATAAACCTAATCAGTTGAAATTTTACACATCACGACAGTCGTATTGGATTAATCTTAAAATAAAAATATATAATATATAAAAATCAATGTAAATTATTTTTAAAGTAAAAGAAGATTTATTTTTAAATAAGAAAATTTATTTATCAATAATTTTATATTTATTATATAAATTAATACATATAAAAATCTTTATAAAATGCTTAAATTTAATTTTCAATACAAATCATTTTAAAAAATAATTAAATTAATATCCGCACAATGTATGGGTCCACGACTAAAATAATTTTAATATTATTAAAAAAATAATTTTAAAATATTAAACAGTTGTTTTAAAACTTTTATTATTAAAAAATGTAAAATTTATTTTAAAAATAAATTTTAATGATTTACAATAAAAAATAATACATAAAAAATAATTCTCACGCTATTTTAGTTATGCGTAAATTTCACGCGAGCATTCAGTTAAACTACAAGATTCAGGTGTTTTTGAACAGTAAATTTTAGGGGGTTTTTTATCCAAAAAAAATTAGTTTATCCTTAATTGTCCCAACAATAAAATTGAAGGACCAATTTATTATTTTTGCCATAAAATATTTATTTCGTAAATTTTACAGAATTAATTAATGTGCACATCTCGGATAAGAACTAGAGGACTTTATTTTCCAACACAATCTTTTTTATTCAGCATTCAAGTTATTGATGATCACGTGTTATTTCTATTATTATTTTGAATTCATTATTAGAGGACAGGTGGCATTTTTATTTTTTAATGAAAAAAAGAAAATACTTTTTTTTTATTAAAAAATGATTTGTCATTGTTTTTTTTTTTTTTGCCGAATAATGATTTGTCATTGTTGGAAGGAATATTAATTTAGCTTATTTTTGTTATAGATGATTATTATATGTGAATATTACTTAAATATCATTGAGTATGTATTTTAGAGAGATTATAGTATAGGGCTATTTCAGTAATGTTGTATACATTAAACTCTAGTTATTCCTTTATATAAGGGAAGTTAGAGTTAATCTAATAAAAAAAGCTTGAAACCACTTTTCTCTCTGCATATTTTCTTCTATCTCTTTTTACTTTATTGCTTTATATTTATTGTTATTATCTTTGATCCGCTGTGCTAATAAGTCGATTTACAACACGTTATCAGCACGAACTTTCAAGCAAGGTAGCTCGAGCAACTCTCGTACCTTGAGCTGAAGAAGACGCAGAGCTAAGAGTCAACATGCGGGTTCATCTGACGAGCTAGATTTTGAAAGAGTAAGGCACAACTCAAAAACTCAAATCTTTTTCATATCTTTTTAATTTTAATTAATTAAATATAGTTCATGAATAACTTGTATTCTAAATTATAATTCCTAAATAACTAGTATCATCTGTAATTTATGAAGAATTTGAATTCCTATATAATTAAATAAATTAATACAGTTCTTGAAAAACTAATATTATTTACAGTTCTTGAATAACTGATTAAATAAATCAATAAAATATAAATTTCTGAAGAATTGGTATCCTAAGTTTCTGAATAACTAAGTATCATGAATTACTGAAAAACTAGTATCCTAATTTGTTAAAGAACTGATACCCTACGTTCATGAAGAACTAAATAAATTATCTATAAGTTTTTGGAAGACTGATTTAATTATGATACTATTCTCTTTAGAATACAATTAAGACATGTTTAGAATCACTTTATAGCTGAAATTGTGTGGTGATAAAATTATAAAACATAATATGTTATAGAAGACATATATTATTTTTATGCCTCTAACATGCTCCTGCAGCAGTAGTATAGAGAATGAAAATTTACAAAATATTCTGAACTTATTTCTTGTTTTTTAGTGGCTGAAAATAACAATGAATTGCTAATGAGAAATCATTAAGCTAGACCCATTGATATAACAGTAGTCCCTGAAATGAATGTTGTAAATAACAAAAAGTCAAAACTCAAGAGTGAGGTACTTTTGGTAGATAATGAGAACTCTGAAAGAGAAACAATCCACATAGAGGCACAATTCAACTCAATCTGTAGACTCCCTGAAGGAGTAATTTGGTCCAGTATTGAACTTGTAGTTCAATAATAAAACTTTGAAGGTTTGATATGACATGTCATTATGCATATCGCATATACTTTCCCTTTACAACTTGTACATGGATATGAGCCTAATATTTCTTATCTGCGAGTTTTTGGTTACGCCATATATTAATAATATCATCTCAATGTGCGAAAATGAGTCCACAAAGAAAACCTGAAATTTATTTTAATGAGGCACATTTTTCGACATTAGGGGAGAGAAAAAGCACATGTTAGTGCTAAAAAATGTCAAGAAATTTCATAAAAGAAAGATCGTTTAAACAGTTTTGATCCACGTACAAATTAGAATGAACTAGAAGTTCATAAAATAATAAAGTTGTAACAAATTGCAATTCAACTATCAGATGCATTTATAGATGCTAAAAGAGTGACAAAATCTCATATTTCAATTGCTAATACCCCAGCAAGGGTTGTAGTTCCTATTAAAAATAGAAAATCAATTGAGCTTGACATACACCAGAAGCGTGGATAGTAAATTAGAACTAAAAATAAAAATCTGCGAAAAAAAAAAGTAGTGTCACTAAGAAAAATCTCCTGAAGAGAAGCCTCTTGAAGAGGAAGATCTCAGTCAAAGAGCTATAGCCAATGATAAGATACAGACTGAGACAAACGGAACAATTAGATCCACCAGATATGACTTCTGGAGTTGATGATCATATAAATAAAAATTATGAGATCTCAATTAATTTTGTGATATAAGAGAAAGATTTAATAGAAATTCATTTATCGTCGACAATGAATTTGTCTCAACAGTAGCTCTTGTTATCTCAAGAGAAAATTTGGATTTAGAACCTATGAATATAAATGAATGTCAGCATAGACATGACTGGCCAACATGAAAAGAGGCAATTCAGGCCAAACTAGACTCGCTATTTAAACGCATGGTATTCAGACTTGTTATGCTGACTCCCAAAAATGTGAAAACAGTTGGGTATAAATGGGGGTGTTTGTCCGAAAGCGTAATGAGAATAATGAATTGGTAAGATATAAAGCGAGACTAGTTGCCAATGTTTTTTCGCATAGACCTGGTATTGACTACGAGAAAACTTATTATCCTGTTATGAATATGATCACGTTCCGATACTTGAATAATATGGCAGTTAAATAAAGGCTTGATATGCGCCTTGTGAAAATGATATTTATATGATAGTCCCATAAGAACTAAAAACAACAAAAATGAATGCACATCAAACATGTGACATGAATTACATCGAATTACATAAATTCTTGTATGGACTAAAACAATATGGACATATGTGATATAATCGTTTGATTAAATCTTTATTGAAAGAACAATATGTGAATAATACACTTTGTCCATATGTAGTCATAAAAGACCATAGAATGGTTATGTTACTGCAGTATATATTGATAATTTAAATGAGACTCCTAACGAACTCAAAGAAGCATGTACCTATTTGAAAAGTGAAATGAAATTTTGTATCGACCTGTAAATCGATCATTTATCCCAAAGAGTCATAATATATCAGTTTACTTATGTGAAAAATGTACTTAAGAAATTTTACACAGATAAATCATTTCACTTAAGCACACTAATGGTATCCGCTCACTAAAAGTGAAGAAATACCATTTTTAGACCTAAAGAATATAACAATGAGCTATTAATTGGTCTTGAAGTACCATATTTAAATGCTATAAGAGCACTCATGTATCTTGCAAAGTGTATCAGACCTGATTTGTATTTGCAAGAAAAAAAAAATCATAACTAGGTATAGTTCTGTACCTACCAAGAAAAATGTGAGTGGTGTAAAAGACTTATTGTGTTATCTTCGAGGTACTATTGATTTGGTTATATTTTTATATAATTCATATTTGACATTGGTCTACATACGGATGTTGGTTATTTGTCTGATCCATATAAGGATAAATCTCAAACTAAGTATGTGTTTACTTATGATGATACTGCAATTTTATAAAGGTTTTTATGGTCTTGAAGTATCTCAATAAAGATGCTCCCATTATGTTGTTTGAGAATAATGCAATATGCGTTGCACAAACTAAAAGTGGATATATTAAGGGTGACCGAATTAAATATATTTCACCCAAATTCTTTAATACGCATAAGCTCCAAAAGAGTGATGAAATAAATATCCACTAAATTCGCTCGAGTGACAATCTAACAGACTTATTTACTAAATTCTTTACCTAATGTCATATTTGAACGGTTTGCTTTATTGATTGATATAGTCCGTGTTAAAATGTTGTCCTCGTCAGGGGGAGCGAATCAGTAAAAAATTGTACTTTTTTTCCTTAGTCAAGTTTTTGTCCCATAGGGTTTTCTTGACTAAAAATTTTAATAAGGCAATATGTGCAATTATAGAATAGCGCATGAATTGTACTCTTTTTCTTAGCTATGTTTTTTCCCACTGGATTTTCTAACAAGGTTTTTAACGAGACATATTCATGGTGCAAGTAATATTTAAGGGGGAGTGTTATAAATAATTATTATATATGGATATTACTTAAATATCCTTGAGTATGTATTTTAGAGATATTATAATATAATGCTATTTCAGTAATGTTGTATACACTAAATCCTAACTATTTCTCTATATAAGGGAAGTTAGAGTTAATCTAATAGAAAGAGTTTGGAGCCATTTTTCTCTCTATATATTTTCTTCTATCTCTTTTTTACTTTATTGCTTTTTATATTCCTTATTATTATTTTTTATCCGCTGTACTAATAAGTTGATTTACAACAATTTTAATTTTTTTTTTGAGAAGGTATTTTAATGTTCACTCAATGTCAATGAAATTTGATTTCAAGTGTGAGTGATTTTTTTTTTTAATTTTTTTTTAAAATTTTAGGTTTGAATTGCACTCTTATCTCTCCACAAATCATTCCATCAATTGTGTTTAAATGGGGAGTTTTCACAGATTGTATTTGATGGAATAGATTCATTAATTGCGAATGTTGGACCAAATTAATTCATAATAAAAATTATCACTTACTTGATTGTGAATTTGAACTACTTACTATCAAGATATTTTTAAATACACTCAAAAATTCAATTCAAGCATGGTTTCTTTTTTGTTTTTTTTTTCTTTCTTTTTTAAGCACAAATCTTAAATTATATAATTTGAACTAAAAACTAAAATACAATTTATTTATTTCAAATTCCACCACATCCAAACAATAGACCCATTATGATATATTTATCCACGTCAATCAATTAAGTTAGAATGCGTTTGAATGTATAAATTTAAATTTAAATTTAAAATTTATTATTTGAAATCTATAAATTTATAAATATTTTGTTTGAGGAATGTAAAGAATTTGAAATTTGAAATTTTAAATTTGAAAAAAAAAATTTGATTAAAAATAAAGATAGTAGATTTGAAATTACTAGATAAAAAAGAGTATTTGAAATATTAGGTATTTGAATTGGTAGATTTCACTAGGTATTTGAATTAAATTCAAATTCATTCAATTTTAATAATACAAATAAAAAATTTAGCTTAAATCTAAATTTAAAGTTCAAATCATTGTCATCCAACAAAACATTAGTTCATTTATTTCATCAGCATTTTTCAACCACCATATTGATATTACGTCAGCTAGGGATCACAAAAAATTTTCTTTTTTTCTTTTTTTTATAAATATGATATAGGGTGGATGTATAACAATTATATATATATTTTTATTTTATCCAATTAAAAGCCCAAGAAATAATTAAATACATCACATACACATATATATAGCTCAATATTATTACAAACAGAGGCGGAACCATAATTTTTTTTCTAAATTTTTCTAATAATTTTTGTTTAAAAAATAATAATTTATTATATTTTGCATAAAAATATATTTTATTGAATTTCCATAATTATAGAATGATAACTAATTAAATAATTTTAACATTTGAAATTATTTATAAAATTTTAATTTTAGGGGGACTAATTAAAAATTTAGAATGATTAATTAAAAAATTAAACTAATTATATAAGAATATAATATACACTTTTAAATAGATTGGGAGATCAAGTCTCCCACCTATCCCTGGTTACACTCCTAATTGCAAATGGAATGAGAAATGAGAAAGAATAATATTAAATACTCTCACCGTTCCATTTTGTTTAAAACATATTTTTTTTTATAAAATTTAAGAGTGAATTAAATAGTATTTTTTTTTATACACTTTATCAAATATAATTTTCTATAAACGTTATGGAAAAAGTTGAATTAATATCTAAAAATAAAATAGGTATAAAAAATAAAAATAAATATTAAAAATAAAAATAAGACATTTTTTACGATAAATGTCTCAAATAAAATAAGAAGGAGGAAGTAAATATATTAGTTATTTTTTTTTTAAATTTATTTATTTACTCTTTTTAATATTGAATAAAAATTGAGTATGAATTTATTGTTGTGATTGCATTTACAAATATGGGGTTAAATTATATGGAATAAGTTGGTTGTTTGTTTCCGATGCCAAGAATAGGTATGATATTTCAATCATTTTCATAATTTAATGATCAATGATGGGTCCAACTCCAAGCCCAAAACAGTTACTCTGTCAGCACACAGATCGTAGGCCATCCATTTGTCATCACACTACTCATAAGTCCAAAACCAAAATTCATCACATCACACGTGTATATTTTGCCAATCAAAGTACAATTTGCCGACTCTTTATTTTATTTTATTTTTTGCCTTCTAAGTACAATTTACCGACTTAGAACTATTTGCCGACTTCATTTTATCGTTCATTCTATTTTCGTCGTAGTGTTAGTAAACGAGTGTGTCGTGTTTTTAACCGCATCTATATATTGATTAAAAGAAAAAAAACTTATAAGAATAAATTCATAATAATTTGGTTTAAGTGGAAAAAAAAGGTCAAAATTATTGTGTTCTTAGGAAATACACGTGAAATTATGGGCCAATTTTTGTTACTTGTCCTAAATCTATAAATTAATAAAAAATACAACTCAAT
>CATKHJ010172013.1:0-17145 GCA_949750685.1 Vernicia montana | reverse complement strand
GATTAAAACTAATTGAAAAATTAATTAATTAATTAAAATTAATTTTTAATTAATTAACTAATTGGGATTAAAACTATTTGAAAAATTAATTAATTAATTAAAATTAATTTTTAATTAATTAACTAATTAAAATTAAAACTAATTGAAAATTAATTAATTAATTAAAATTGATTTTTAATTAATTAACTAATTAAAATTAAAACTAATTAAAGAGAGAAAAAAGAGAGCAATTGGATAACCATCACAAGTGCTCAAAGGTGTGATTTGAAGTGGTGAGGAAGTGGGGTATTTATAGGAAAATGAGGTGGGGGTAGTTTAGGAAGAGAAATAGTGAAAAGACCAAAAGGATAGGGTCAAAAGGGCTAAAAAAACAAGCTGAATGAGGGGTAAAATAGGAAATTCCGTAAAAAAGGAGGACAGCGGCGAGAAGCTTTCGCGGACGCGCGTCAGAATTTCACGGATGGCGTCAGAGGTTGTTGTACAGCCGCCGGAGGCCCTGGCGGCTCCGCCGGCGAGTCTAGCGGATCCTTTAATATCTCTAGCGGCTGCCGCCGGGGGCCCTAGAGGATCCTCTGGCGAGTCTGGAGGATCCGCCAGTAGCTTCGGCGGCCATCACTCAAAGTCTGATTTGCAAGCTTTTTTTTTTTTTTCAACTTTCGAGGTTTCCAAATCAGTTTCCGGGGTATTCTGAGGTCCAAAAAATTACTGGTCAGTGGCGGTAGATCCGAAATTAATTATCGGACATTTTAGCAGTCAGTTTTGAGAAAAATCTGATCAGTTTTGGAAAAGTGTTGTTTGGTACAGAAAGTCCGGTCAGGATCCTAAAAGTGTCAGTTTGGATAGAAAAATATTCCAGACATCTTTGGAGAGTTTAGAAATAATTTTGGAGGTGCAAAATTGAGGGTTCACAGTTGCCCCCTCATCAGAATTGTCTTGTCTGTAAAGTAATTTTGATAATAGTGAACTCAAGAGAAGGGATGGTACAAGGAACCAAAGTGATGTCTGGGTCAGTACTTGGACATGTTTGGATGAGAGACTTGGTCGAAGAGGGATAGTATAGGGAACCAAAGTGATGTCTGGGTCAGGACATGTTTTGGTTGAGAGACATGGTCGAAGAGGGATGGTATAGGGAACCAAAGTGATGTCTAGGTCAGTACTTAGACATATTTGGGTGAGAGACATGGTCGAAGAGGGATAGTATAGGGAACCAAAGTGATTTCTAGGTCAGCGCTTGGACATGTTTGTGTGAGAGATATGGTTGAAAAAAGATATGGCAAAAGGAACCACATTGATGTTTAAGCAATTGTTCCTAAACATTTATGGGTGGAGACTTGACTTGATAAATGGAAGCGAAAAGAGGAACCAAAGGGATATCTAGGCTAGTGGCTAGATATGTTTGGGTGGAGGATAGGTCTGACTTGGATAACAAGCGGGGGAAGGAACCAAAGTGATGTCTAGATGATTGCTTCTAGACATTTCTGGGTGAAGGTTCAACTGGATTGATTGATAAGGGAAGATGCTCTCGATATCTTTGAGAGATTTTGCATCATTGGTATCATAACTGCTTGTCTCTTGGGTGAAAGATGATTACCACGGTCAGAATTGGGTGAAAGAAGGCTGCTTTGCTTGGAAGTATGGTTGTGAAATGGTGTTGCGGTCAACTTTGAGAAGGTACTGGTCAATTCTGAAAAGATGGCAGTCAGATTCGAGGAGGTACTGGTCAGTTCTGGAAAGATGTCGGTCAGTTTCGAGGGGGTACTGGTCAATTCTGAAAAGATGTCGGTCATCTTGGAGGAGGTACTGGTCAATTCTAAAAATATGTTAGTTAGCTTCGAGGAGGTACTGGTCAATTCTGAAAAATGTCAGTTAGCTTCGAGGAGGTACTGGTCAATTCTGGAAAGATATTGGTCAGCTTCGAGTGGGTATTGGTCAATTCTGAAAAGATGTCGGTCAGCTTCGAGGAGGTACTGGTCAATTTTAGAAAGTTGGTGGTCCGCTTCGAGGAGGTACTGGTCAATTCTGAAAGATGTCGGTCAGCTTCAAAGAGGTACTGGTCAATTCTGGAAAGATGTCGGTCGGCTTCGAGGAGGTACTAGTCAATTCTGAAAAGATGTCAATCAGTTTCAAGGAGGTACTGGTCAATTCTGAAAGATGTCGGTCAGCTTCGAGGAGGTACTGGTCAATTCTGGAAGATGTCGGCCAGCTTCGAGGAGGTACTGGTCATTTAGCTTGGCTTATGTATAATGGTGTATGACTGCAAATGATTGTATATGCATAGATGATGCATGTTTATGTATACATGTTTCGGGATTCATGGACATTTTGTTTGACTTCAATGCTACGAATGATCTGTGATGATCATCTAACAGATGAATGTATGGATGCAAAAGGGTGGATTCACAAGTTTGCTCTGTATATGATATGAATGCAATTTGCATGCAATGTCAACTTTTAAATGTGATCTTGGAACAAAGTGACTTGAGGGTTGCGAAATGATTCTTTGGTGGGTTCCTAAGGCTATCTTAAGAAGGTCTGACAAATCTGTGATATTTTTAAGTGATGATCATGACAGGTAATCTAGACCCTAAGTAGAAAGGTGTTTATGCAGACTTAATACCTTGAACCAATGATTGGTTGTCTGAAAGGTGATTCTAGGAAGATGGGAAAAGAGACCAACTTGATCTATAAGTGAGTGTTTAGACATTTCTGGGTGAGGAGGATAGGAAAGGGAGCCTTAACCTATAGTGAGTCGGCTCGAGAGATTTGGAAAAGATTCTTATAAAGGGAGAGCCTCGGCCTATAGCGAGTCGGCTCGAGAGATAAGATTTAATCGATCGGGTGAACTTTCTTGACTTGGATGATCGGGTGGAGGATCCTTTGACTTGGATGATCGGGTGGAGGATCCTTTGACTTGGCTGATCGAGTGGAGGATCTTTTGGCTTGGCTGATCGATGGAGGATCCTTTGGCTTGGCTGATCGGTAGAGGATCCTTTGGCTTGGCTGATCGGGTGGAGGATCCTTTGGTTTGGCTGATCGGGTGGAGGATCCTTTGGTTTGGCTGATTGGTGGAGGATCCTTTGGCTTAGTTGATCGGTGAAGGATCCTTTGGCTTGGATGATCGGGTGGAGGATCCTTTGGCTGAGAGATTTGGTTGATTCTGATTTAAGGGTATTGACCTATCTGTTAGGAAACCTAGGTCTTGGGTTTTGAAGATTGGACTCTCTTTGAACAGTGAGAGAGATATGCTTTGATTTTGGTTTACGGTGGGACCTTTCAGGTGGCTTGGTTTCATCAAGGAGCTGGAGCTTTGGAAATGAAAGGTAGGTTTTGCACAAATGGCTTAGGCGATGTGGATTCTGCGAGAGGTTTGGTACATTCTGGTTCTGCCAGGTAGCTTGAGCTTTGTGGTTTTATTACAATGGTTCATGGAGAGGAAATAATGCACTATTTGGGCTAGGAAGGCTCTTGGGGATGGTGCTTTTAGGATTCAGTAGGATTGGCATAGAGGTCGGGATGAACTTTTTAGGGATGAAAGATGAGCCAAATGGTTTGGGTCTAGTGACTTGACTACTTTGATAGGAGGACACGACTTAGAGATCATGCCCCTGATAAGGGATGATAGACTGACCGAAGGTGACTCAAAATAATGTGAATGACTTTGATGGTTGTGCCCCTAATGAGAGATAATGGCAACTTTACTTTGGATGATTTGACTCTGAAAACTTTCTCCATCTTTTGTGATTTTTCAACGAAAGAAAAGGATTGACGTAAAGGAAGACGACTCTGACGAGGGTAAAGTTGTTTGACTGCTTTAGGAAGAAAACGAATAATTGTCAAAGGAGGATGAGTTATTTAGACGGACCTGATAGACTTGAACTTTAGACATATTTGATCGAGATGAAACAGACTACCCATGAATATGAAAAATGGGTTTTAACATGACTTAGAATAGAATTTGAATGACACACATTTTTTCTTTTTAACTCTAACTTCTGCCCGAGTCACCCTCTCGGGTTTTTAACTCGACGAGCTTGCTCTAATTTCTGCCTAAGCCGCCCTTTCAGGTTTTCAGCTTAGCGAGCATTTTCTTTTATTATTATTTTTTTGTTTAGGCAAAAGAAATCAAATGGATGATGCATTCAGGCATAGAAGAAATGAGAATGAGATGCTTTGTCATGTGAACAAAAATGTCTTCTACTATGATTTGGACCGCACCCGAGTCGGGCTGCCTACGTATCCCTTACATCACTTTTCTGTCATTTTCTTTTTAGGGAGAATCAGGTCCACGTAGTTCTTATTACATATGCATTTGAAAATACAGAAACTAAATGCAGACATTACTTTCAGACAAAGTATCTCTTTAGTTGGTCCAGATTGCAAGGATTGGAGAACTGATTTTCTACCAGATAGGATCTTCTTGAGTACGTAAAGCCCATCCTAGTTTGGTCTGAACTTTCCTTTTGGGTGAGCAAGGAGCTCGGATGACTTTTCAGGATAAGATTCCCTTCTTGCAAATCTCTATCTTTCACCTTTTGTTGAAGTGTCTGGCTAGCTTCTGTTGATAACCCTGAATTCTGTAAATTGCATCCATTCTCTTCCCATTGATGGCATTCAACTGGTCATGATAGCTTTTAATCCACTCTGCTTCGCTTAGCTGGCTTTCTCTCATCACCCTAGTAGAGCGAATTTGCATTTCAATGGGGAGGACAACTAGACCAAGGCATATGAGGTTACCCCCGTAAGAGTGCGGACAGTGGTTCTGTATAGGATGCAGGTAGATGCTCATGCCAGTCTCTGTGTTTCACAATGGTCTTCTGCAGAATGGTCTTGAGGGTCTTGTTGGCAGCCTCAGCTGCTCCATTAGTCTGTGGCTGGTGGGGAGAGGAGCGGTGATGCTGGATTCCTTCTTTTGGAGCAGTCGGAATACTTCTTTCTGAAAGTGGGAGCCATTATCAGTGATTATCTCGAAGGGGTTCCAAACCGATAAAAGATATTGGTTCAGATGAAATAGGCCACCTTCTTAGAATTCAGGACCTGATATGGTGCTGCTTCAATCCATTTTGTGAAATAGTCTACAACTACCAGAATGTACTCATGACCACTGAAGGACTTTGGGGAGATTCTTCCGATGACGTCTATACCTCAAGTGGCAAAAGGCCATGGTGTAGCTATAGGATTCAGTGGCACAGGAGGTCGATACTGTAGTTTGATGAATATTTGACACTTATGATATTTCTATATATACTTTGCACAGTCCTCATTCATGGTCAGCTAGAAATAACCCAGATTCATGATTTTCTGAGCCAAAGCGATGTCGTTCACATATGGGCCCCTTTCCCTGCCATAGACCCATTCCATGATCTGTTGGGCTTCTTCTTCAGTCAAATGGTCAGTCAAAGAGACCACTGATGCATCTGCCATACGGTCAATGTGAGGCAAAGGAAAGTCATCTTTTGCGCAAGCTTTGTTGAGATCCCTATAGTCAACACATACGCGGACTTTTTCGTCTTTCTTGGGGATAGGCACTATGTTGGCTAACCATGAAGGATAAGTGATCGGTTCGATGAACTGATTGTCTAACAGCTTTTTTACCTCTTTTTTGATCTTCAAAGACCATACTGCCTTCATTTTGTGCAGCTTCTTTCTTAACAGGCTTCATGTGTTCGTAGGTTAGGATCTTGTGAACTGCGATGCTTGGATCTACCCCCATCATATCCTTAGGTTCCTATGCAAAACAATCCAAGAACTGACAAACTTTTTCAATCAATGCCTGTGTATCATGATATGCAGATGCAATGTATGTGGTTTTTGGTTTTTCCTCTGTGCCAATAATTGATTTTTTGCCTTTTCATTTTAATTTATTTATTATTATTTTTTTTGTGTATCATTCAGACTGGATTAAAAAGAAAACATATGAGATGTAAGATGAAAAATTCAAACCTTTCATTATGAGTAGTGCCGAAATTTGAAGACAACTAAGAAGGTCAATTATAGACTCAAAGAAAAAGTAAGAGTCAACAGATTCTGACTCTTAGTTGATTACAGACCCAAAAGGAGAGAAACGCATGACCACTCTAACTCTGACTTTGGATAATTAGGGACTCAAAAGGAGAGAAAGAAGCACAAGACTCGACAGACTCTGACCTTGACTCAAAAGGAAAGAAAGAAGCACAAGACTCGACAAACTCTGATTTTGACTTAGAATTGACTAGACTCAATTTGATTGTAGAACTCGAACAAGGGCACATCAACTAGGCCAATGTTCTCCTCAAAGTGCTGGTCACTGGGTAGGTCAAATGAATATGGTAAGGTGCGTCCTTGCTCAAATTTTGAAATTGAGGGGGTTTGGATTGGATGCCAAAAGGTTTTGGGCTTTAAGGTGATGGATAAAGGGTGCTCATTGGGCCAAAGGTATTGGGCTTTGAGGATCAGTTTCTGGATTAGAGGCCAAAAGGTTTTGGGCTTAAAGATGATAGTGGGCCAAATATTTTGGGTTTAAGGTGAGATGAGGTGCCAAAGGTTTTTGGACTTGAGGTAATAGTAGGCCGAATATTTTGGGCTTAAGGTGATTGAATAAAGGGTGTTTATTGGGCCAAAGGTATTAGGCTTTAAGGATCAGTTTCTTGTTTGGAGGCCAAAAGGTTTTGGGCTTTAAAGATGATGGTGGGCCAAATGTCTTGGGTTTAAGGTGATGGGATAAAAAGTGTTCATTACGCCAAAGGTATTGGGCTTTGAGGATCAGTTTTTGGATTAGAAGCCAAAAGGTTTTAGGCTTAAAAGAGACGAGATGCCAAATACCTTTGGGCTTGAGGGAGGTAACAGGCCAGAAGTGTTTGAGGTTTGAATGATTGTTGATTTTTGACTTGGTTCAAGGTATACCCTAGACTCGATGCTTGTATGCATGGTTATATCGTGATGTATGCCGAAAAAGATTTCATGGTTTACATGCACAAGATCTTGATTATTATGGTACATGGAACCTAGGGTCACAGGCTAAGGCAATTACATGTACAAGGGTGAAGGGTAGCTTGGTTTAAGGTCTCCGTTCCACTAGAGCATCGATATACCTAACCACATGTGAGTCAAAGAGACTCGCGTGGGTCCAACAGTATGAATTGCTCGTTACCACGAAATAATCAGGGATTCATCGCGGGGTGGAATGCTTTCGCTATCTCCCAACATACTCAAAGAGAGTTGTCGAGCCAATGCTACTCACCATCCAAAAGTTTTCTTAAATCTAGGTTTAGGCAAGGAGCCTTTTTTATGCAAAGTGATGCATGAAAGTCAAATTAAATTTAAATGCCAAATGGAGATTATTTTGGAAAAAATCCTTAACCAAATAGTAATCCTCTTATTTGTTTTCCTTTTATTGAAAAGGGTAGCAACTAGTCCCCAGTGGAGTCGCCAACTTTGAGGCCTCGCCCGAACGCCCCTCCCCTCGCTCTAAAAAAATGATTGATGCCTTAAGGAAAGGCTAAGCGATTTTTAAGGGAGCTTAGGTACGAGTTTCGGTGCTCACGATTGGAAGCGGCTATCGCCTCAGAAATTTGATTTGATTTTTGAAAGAAATTCGGGAGTCGCCACCCTAATTTATTTGAATGGAAAAATTAAAGAAAAACCCAATTTGAGTCCAATTTATTAATTTTTTATTAATTTACTCAAGGATAAAGTCACTAGTCCTCGAACCAGGTTGAGTTCGGGGACTAGGTTTTTGGTTTTAAATAATCTCGATTTAGCATTTAAGTTTAATTTGACTTTGAAAATTGATTTCATGATCATGGCATATTTATGGAATATATGAGAAAAATAAAAAGCAAGTATTTAAACATCCACAAGTAAAGGAGAGTAATTCCTCTAGCCCTTATAGGTACTAAGAAAATCACAGGATCGCTCTTTTACTCCAAAATAATTAAATTAACTAATAATTTCTTTAATTAAAATTTACAAAGAAAGTATAAATTGACATTTACATTAAAAATAAAAGGGGAGGGGGATTGATTAGGATTTGGATTTCAAAATTGGATTTAGATTCCAAGCTTGCCCACGTACTCCATTGAATGGGGATCAAAACCCACGTAGTTCATTCCACAGTGAGGTAGAGGGGTTTAAGGATCGATCAAATTTGATTGGTTTGGTTTAGTTTGGGGTTTGAATGAGGGTAAGAGATTATACCTTCTTTTTGGGTTTGAGTGGTGGGAGAGTGGTTTTGCAGGATCGAAATTTCGTTTCGTAAAACGAGGTTGGTTAAAAAAAAAGGAGATTAAATTGTTTAATTACCCAATTTTTAATTAATTAAAAAGATTAATTAATTAAAGTGATTAATTAAAAGGATTAATTAATCAAATTGAGTGAAAACTAATTGAAAAAATTAATTAATTAATTAAAATTAATTTTTAATTAATTAACTAATTGTGATTACTCTAAATGAGTGAAAAAATTAATTAGAGAGAGAGAAGGGAGCAAGTGGATAGCAATCAACAAATGCCCAAGGTGTGTAGAAAATGAAGGAGGGGAGGGTGGTATTTATAGACAAAGTGAGGTGAGGGTAGTTTGGGAAGAGAAAGTATGAAAAGACCATAAGGATGGGATTCAAATGGCTAAAAAATGGGGTAAAAACGAAATTTTCAGGGCAAGAGGGGGACCAGCCACTAGAGGCCCTAGCGGAGGCTCCAACGGCCTTTTCGGCGGCTGCTGATGTGGTGGGACTGACACCGCCGGAAGGCCTGGCGACTCCGCCAAGGGCTCCGACAAACGGCTGTAAAAGCATGCCTTTTTTTTCAATTTTCAGATTAGTTTCTGAGGTATTCTGAAGTCTGAAAAATTACCGGTTAGTATTAGTGGACTCAAAATTAATTATCGGACAGTTTAGCATTCAGTTTTGAGAAAAATCCAGTCAGTTTCGAGAAAGTGTTGTCTGGTACAGAAAGTCTGTTTAGGATCATAAAAGTGATATCAGTCTGTGTTAGAAGAAAATAAATCGTTTACCTTTTGGGGGTGCTGCCCCCTTAACCCCTGCCGCTAACCGGCTAGCGGGACCACCGTACCGGCTCTGCGTATGTGTCAAGCTGCGGCAGCATCATGAGGGTGCAAAATTAAGGGTTCACAGCCGGTTACATGCCCTTAAGTATGGGTCATGACACTTTCTAACTCTGTACAAAGCTCCAAGGGAATAAGAAATACACTCATTGTGTAGGTTGGGAAAGCTTGGATGACAGTCTTCATTAGAATCTCTTTCCCTGCCTTTGATAAAAATCTTTTCTTCCACCTTTGGAGCCTCTTCCATGCATTGTCTTTTATAAAGAAAAAAAAAAAAAAAAACCTCTTTCTTGTTCTCACCAATGAGAGATGGAAGACCTAAATATTTTCCATGATTGTCCATTCTACAAACTCCCAGAAAAATGGTAGATGTCTTGTTTAACATTTTCAGTCGTATTGCTACTAAAAGAAATAAAGGATTTCTGATAGTTAATTACCTGCCCAGATACTGCCTTATATTTTTGAAATCAATCTTTGATAATTACAGACTCTTGCATATTGGCTTTAAAGAAGAAAAAGTTGTCATCTGTGAATAGGAGATGAGAAATGACTGGGGCTGTTCTTGCTACCTTACAACCATGGATAAGACCTAGGGATTCATAGTGATTCAAAATAGTTGTTAGGCCTTCAACAACACACATAATAAATAAATAGGGAGATAGATGATCTCCCCATCTCAAGCCATGTTCAGGAATAATAGGACCTAAGATGGATGGGCCAACAATGATATTATACTTTGCCGAAGCTACACAAAGCATAATCAAATCAACTCATTTCTGATGAAAACCCAAACGAAGCATCATAAGTCTCAGAAATTCCCATTAGATGCGGTCGTAGGCCTTACTCATATTGACTTTTAAAGTTGTATAACCCCTTTTGCCTTGCTTCTTACACTTAAGATAATGACCAATTTCATATGCCACTATGATATTATTAGTGATGAGGCATTTAAACATGAAAGCACTCTAAGTATCCAATATCACATTAGGCATAATTGTCTTCATTCGATTGGCTAAGACCTTAGCAATTATCTTATATAATACATTGCACAATGAAATAGGTCTCAGATCAGTGATATATTCTGGGGAAATTTTCTTGAGAATAAGAACAATAGAGGTTGAGTTCAAATCATCATGCAAATAGCAATTAGAAAGAAAATCAAAATAAGCACTTGATACATCTTTACCTATAATGCCCCAAAAATGTTGAAAGGATGCCGGGTTCATTCCATTAGGTCTAGGCAATTTATCTGGATGCATTGAAAAATAGCTTCTTTGATCTCAAGCTTAGTGAATGGATGAAGCAATTCTTGGTTATACTTGTCTTTTACTCTCCTACATACTCTTCGAAGAATGGGCTCAGCATTACACCCATTAAAAGAAAAGAGCTTCCTGAAATAGTTACTAATAGCGTCCCCTAAACCTGTCTCATCTTTAAGTTGATTGAAGGAATTGGTCTTTTTTTCTAGACGTAGTTGCATGGTGTCAAATAATGGTTTCTTTGAATAATTCTGTGAAAAGGATATTATTCTTCTCCAATTTGGAAGTAATATATACACATTACATCTTATACAAATGGAAACAACCTAATTTCAGAGATCTTAAATATTCCTACATTTAAGTACATTATTAGTCAATTAACCATATTTCAAGGAATAATTCTAGCACTAATTTCTTACAATTACAGCTCATGCCTACACTTCCCCTCAAGTTGGAGCATCGATATCTATCATGCCCAACTTGTTGATTATACCATGAAATGCCTTTCTTGAAATTGATTTTTTCAGCATATCAGCTAACTGACTTTTGGATTAAACAAATGAAAACTGTATAATTTTTTGATCCAGATTCTCCTTGATGAAATGACATTCAACTTCAACATGTTTGGTGCAATCATGTTGTACAAGATTATGTGCAATTTCAATGGCTGCTTTATTATTATACTGAAAAATCATAGGTGTTTCATATTCAATCCCCAAATCTTTTAGCACACTCTTAATCCACAACAATTCGCATACACTATGAGCCAAACCTCGAAATTCAGCTTCAACACTTGATCTTGCCATGACCTTCTGCTTCTTACTTCTCCATGTGACAAGATTAGCTTCCATGAAGGTAAAATAACCAGATGTGGACCTTATGTCAGTTTGATCCCTTGCCCAATTCGAATCTATGAACCCCTCAATGTTAGACACTTCATTCTTCGAGAATAATAATCCTTTTCCTGGAGCACTTTTCAAGTATCTTAAGATTTGATACACAGCATTCATATGCTCTTCACTTGGTGCCTACATAAATTGACTCATTAGGCTTACTGTATAAGCTATATCTAGCCTTGTATGTGGCAAATAGATTAATCTTGTAACCACACGCTGATAACAATCCTTGTATGTTGGAGTCTAATATGGAAAAACTTCGAGTTTGTGATTCATTTCTATAGGTGTTTCTACTAGTTTGCATGCAAGCATTCCAGTTTCAGTTAAAAGATCCAACACATATTTCCGTTATGAAAGGAAAATCCCTTATTTTGATCTTACAACCTCAATCCCCAAAAAATATTTGAGTTGTCCGAGATTTTCATTTCGAATTTAGTAGCCAAATAATCTTGCAATGCTTTCGTTTCACCTAGGTCATCTCCTGTCAAGACAATATCATCAACATACATAATTAGGGCCGTTACCTTCCCCTCTTTGTATTTTATAAACAAAGTATGATATGAATTACTCTGTTTATAACCGAATGCCTTCATTGTAAAAGAGAACCTTGCGAACCAGGCTCTAGGTGACTATTTCAGCCCATATAATGACTTTTTTTAGTTTACAAACTTCACTTCTACATAAGGAACTACGTTTGACTCCAGGTAGCAACTCCATGTAGACCTCTTCCTCTAAATCTCCATTAAGGAAAGCATTCCTTACATTGAATTGTTGCAAAGGCCCATCTCGATTTGCTGCTAACAATATGAGAATGTGAATTATATTGATCTTAGCTACTAGTGCAAAAGTCTCTTGATAATCCACCCTATACCTTTGCGTATACCCTTTTGCAACTAATCTTGCTTTATACCTATCAATACTTCCATCTGCTTTGAGTTTCACTGTGAATACCCATCTGCAACCAATCGTCTTCTTTCCTTTGGGTAATGGGACAAGTTCCTAAGTGGCATTCTTTTATAGAGCCTCCATCTCTTCATTCATTGCCTTTTCCATTTTAGATATGTTAATGCATCATACACACTACTAGGAATAAATACAGTAGATAATTGATCAATAGCAAGTGCATACGATTCAGTCAATCTATGGGAAGACACATGGTTGCTAATTGGGTATTTGACCTTAGCTTTAAGATCGAGTTCATACTATTTCTTTGGGACCCCCTTATTTGACCTTTGTGGATACTTAGAAGCTATATTTTTTGTATAAACATGATCTTCATTAGACTCATCTAGTATGGGATTAGAGATTACTTGAGGAGGAACATTTTGGTGGGTCGATTCTTCAGTTAATGGTGTAGACATGGGCAATTCAGAAGCACCTGATGTATTTTCAGAAATTTCTTCTGACTCGTTCTCATACTCATGAATATTATCTCAACCTTGCTGAATTTCATGAGTATTGTCACAACCTTACTGATCACAACCTTGTTGTATATTTCTTATATACTGTTCATTCATTTCTTCTAACTCTATGAACTCCCCTCCTTCACCACCTTCTTGTAATACATTCTCTTCACTAGAACTCTCCCCTTGAAGAGAAGGTTCAAAAACTTCTCTTGGGTAATAAGGCTTTAATTCACGAAAAGAAACATCCAAAGTCACATGTAATTTTCGAGTGTGAGGGTCATAGCACCGATATCCTTTTTGAAATTCAGAATAGCCAACAAAGACACATCGTTTTGCACATGGATCAAGTTTATTGCGAAGAACTTTGGGAATGTGAACATATACAGTAGAGCCAAAAACCCATGGTTCAAGGTTTAGGAGATGAGGGATTGAACAATAGGACTGTAACTTTTGTTGGGGAGTTTGAAAATCTATTACGCAAGATGGTGTTCAATTAATGAGGTAAGCAGCAGATTTCACAACTTCTCCCCAATAGAACCGAGGCACGTTTATTCCAAATAGAGAGGCACGAACTACCTCTAGCAGTTGCCCATTTTTCATTTCCGCTAAGCCATTCTGTTGTGGACTATAGGTGCAAGAGGTTTGATGACGAATCCCATGGTGACTCAGAAACTTTCCAAAAGATGCATCTACAAACTCAGTACCATTGTCAGATTGGAAACCACAAATCTGCCTTTGGTATTGGGTACTCACCATCTTATGAAATTCCTAGAATGTTGTACAAACATCATTTTTGTTTTTAAGTAAAGACACCCAAGTCATTCTTATGCATTCATCAATAAATGTAACAAAATAACGAGCTTTAGAAATGGAAAGGACCTTCGCAGGACCCCAAACATCAGAATGAATAACCATAAAAGATTCTGAACTTTTATTCAAACTTGGTAAATAGGAAATACGACGGCTCTTAGCCAGTTCACAAATATCACAATGAAAGTCTGATTCATCCAAATCTGAGAAAAGATTTGGTTTTAATTGTCTAAGATAACCAAAAGAAAGATGTCCCAGTCTTCGGTGCCAAAACCATATACTTTCTTGAGCTTTGTCTTTACTACTGGTTTGATTTGCCTTACTGAATTTTTGTCCACCATTTTATGTCAACTCCAAGAAGTAGAGTTTGCCTCGTCTAACACATAACCAAGAATCTTCCGAGTTAGAATGTCCTGGAAAACACAAAATGAGGACCAAAAAGTTACAGTACAATCAAGAGTATAGGTTATTTGGCTGATAGATAAAAGGTTATGTTCAAGAGATGGAACAATAAGAACAATATCTAATGTGAGATTGTTAGATAGACTAACATATCCCTTGCCCATAACAAGAGAGGTACTGTCATAGGCTGTGGAAATAACATATTGAGAAGATGAATGGATTGATTGTAACTTACTAGAGTCTCTAGTCATATGATTGGATGCACCTGTATCAATAACCCAATCACTATCTTTAGAAGTTACAGAGAACACAGATGCCTTACCAACAGTTCCTGAATGAGCAACGTTTGCTGTAGGTGTCACCTGATCTTCATCCGTAGAGGTTAGCATAGCTTTACCTGCAATTTTCTTACAAGGTTTCTTTGTGAAGTCCCTCCACTCAGGATAGCCAATGATTTCATAACATCGGTGTTTCGAATGACCTGTTTCACCACAATGAGAACATACCAGTCCACTAGACTTTCCAGTTGATTTATTGTTTCTATTGTTCGAATAGCTAGATGATGGTTCTTGTCGAGTTTGGCTAGCCAGCATGGTTGAGCTTTCAAAAATTGGACGAGAACCTCCCATCATTTGTTTTCGTTGATATTCTCTCCTAACATATGCGTATGTACTTTCCAAATCAAGTTTTAGGTCTTTTCGCAAGATTTCTCCATGCACCTGATCAAAATCAGAATCAAGTCCACTTAGAAAAATATGAACTTGGAGCCTATCCAATGTGGAATACAACTGGACAACTCCTTCAACTGTTCCTTCTTGAGAGGTAGTCCTATGATTGATTTCTTGGAAAATAGCAACAAGTTCATTATAGTATGTTGATAACAGTCGACCATTTTGCTTGGTAGAAAAAGATCTCTGGTTCAATTCAAAGATACAAGTTTCATATGATCCATCATAAAAGGTTTTTGATACAGCCTCCCATATCTCTTTAGCCGTGGAAAGCCAAATAAACCACTGCATTAGTGATGAACTCATTGAGTCAATCAACCAGCTTTTCACTTTGTGATTTTCAGTAATCCAAGTTCCAAGAGTGGGATCTCCTGGTGCATGTTTTTTTGTTTCTCTAGTGAGGTATCCAGCTTTGTTGCGAGCCAATTCGCATCTCAATGAGTTGAGACCATAAGGAGTAATTGGTCTCATCCAATATGATACTAGTAGGAAAAGAAGAATTGTCTTGTTGGAAAATGATCTGTGGTGTTGGTGTTGGGACTGGTTCGGTTGATTTATTGTTAGTAATGACCATTGGATTTAGCACTAATTTCTTACAATTACAGCTCATGCCTACACATGAAAATATTTTGAATTAGTGTCATTTGCCTATAACCAAAACTATTTTGCCCGTTACTTCAAGACATCTTGCTTATTCAGAAGTACATTCAACTCAACCTTTGCTTCTTCTAACATACTGTTAGATGCCGGGTCTATTCCATATCGCGAAGAATCAATTTTGGATTTACAAGAGTCAATCCGCCAATGAAACGAGCTAACAAGATTAGCTCCCCATCTTTAGAGATCATTACTGCAGAAAAGCAATCTTCATTTGAATATATAAGCCTAAGTCGCTATTCCAACTGCTGGAGACAATATCCCTGTAGCCAGCTTCCCGAAGCCAAGCATTTTCAAACCTAAATTGATTAGGCCTAAATTGCCTTTTATAAAGAGGAAATAACAAGAGTAAAGAAGAGTGATCAGAATTTACAGCATTTAGGTTGTGAACAGTAACATCCTTATGAGCTTCCTTCCATCTTTGATTAGCTAGAGCCCTCTAGCCTCTCCTCTACCCAGCCATCAGTACCCCTACTACGTTCCCAAGTAAATGGGTAACCCACCATTGCAAGATTAAAAAAAAAAATACCGCTTTCCCTCATTGCTTCAAGAAAACCTTGAACGAGTCAATTTGGAAGAGACAACCTAACTATCTTCTCTGTTTGTGATAATAAATCATTGAAATCCCTAATGATACACCACGGGAGATATGATTGACCACTAAGTCTTCGAATGAGGCTCTATGATTTAGCTCTCTTTCCTCTTTCATGATTACCATAGTAGCCTGTAAGACCCATTTGGCCAGGCCTTCAAGCTTGACTTCAACATCAATATGATTCCTAGATCGTTCAAGTTTATCTATTTTTCTTTAAGAATTAATAAATTAACTAATCATTCGCTTTAAATATATATATGCTTTTTAGTAATTATAAATACTTTTTTCTTATTTTCAAGATAAATAAATCCCACTAAAAAAAAGTTGAATTAAGCATTTTCTTTAATCTAAATCTTTTTTTTTTTTTTTTTTTTTTTTTTTTTTTTGCCAAAGATACAAATACCACCCTCTTTTTTTTTTTTGTATTGACGCTCAAGTGAATCCTTAATCATTATTTTTTTCCTATTAAACCCTTAACTTTTTCAAAATGACACATATAAAACCTTCCGTTCATAATTTAAGATTTTTATCAAGTAATGTTAAAAATAAAAAAATTAATATCTATAACCTATGTATTAATTTTATTTTTGTATAAATATTTTTCAAACTATTTAAAGAAAATTTAATATTTGTAAAATTTAAAGTTAATAAAATTAATTAATTAATTAATTAAAATATTATAAATTTAATTTAATATAAAATAACTCATTAGTTTTTATACATTAAAGTATAATTTATAAAAAAAATATTCTTATATAAAATATTAAAATATTATTATATTTTATGTAATATAATCATTTTGATTTATTTTTTATACATAATTGTAGAGAAAAATTATATACAAATTACAATTTGTTATTCATTAATTTATTAAAATTACATAAAAAAAATTATATAAAGTAAAAATTTTCATTTGTTTTGATTAGTTTATTATATCTAATTACTTTTAATTTTTAAAAAATTATTTTTTCATATTAATATAAAGCACAAGTAATGAGATACACATATCACATCAAACTTTTTTAACGTCTGTTTAATGAAATATAAAGGAAGAGTTTTGTAATATCGTGAATTTTTAAATTTATAATAATTTATTTTTGGGTATTTATATTAGCAAAATAAATTTATTTATTTATTTATTTAGTAAAAAGTGAATTTAAGTAATTTTTAAAATTTATTTACCTATTATTATTATTACTACTATTATCATTATTATTATTATTATTATTATATATATATAAGTTAGATTAGTATTATATATATATATATATATATATATATATATATATATATATATATATATATTTATTTGTGTTGAAAAGCTGAAAGTGGCAGAAAATTTATGTGTGTGTGTGT
>CATKHJ010171897.1:0-24004 GCA_949750685.1 Vernicia montana | reverse complement strand
CATTCAATGGGGTACGTAAGCAAACTTGGAATCTAAATCCAAGTTTCAAATCCAAATCCCAACCAATCCCCTCCCCCATTTATTTTTCATGTAAATTTATGCTTTTCCATGTAAATTTTTAATTAATGCAATTAGTTAATTATTTTGGGAGTAAAGGAGCGACTTTGTGATTTCCCTAATACCCATAAGGGTTAGAGGAAATACTCTCCTTTACTTGTGAATGTTTAAATACCCGCACTTTAAATACTTGCTCTTTATGTTTCCTGTCTCATAATCATGCCATGCTCATGCATTATAAAATTATCATCAATATCCGTCATACATGAAATCCTTTTTCAAAAGTCAAATCAAATTTAAATGTCAAATCGAGATTATTCAAAACCAAAAACCTAGTCCCCGAGTCCAAATTTGGTTCGAAGATTAATAAATTGGAGTCAAATTGAGTTTTTCCTTAATTTTTCCATTTAAAATAAATTATGGTAGCAACTCCCGAATTCTTTTCAAAAAAATCAAAAATCAATTTTTCGAGGCGATAGCCGCTTTCAATCGTGAGCACCAAAACTCGTTCCTTAACCTCCTTTAAAAATCGCTCTCGCCTTTCCTTAAGACAAAAAAAAAATTTCAAGCGAGGGGAGGGGCGATTGGGCGAGGCCTCACACTAAGCTGCTCATGTCTTTAGAAGGATCGAGGAACAGCCTCTCATCTTCCTTGGGAAGATAATTCCCAAAATCTTTCTGGGGACATTTCAAATTCTTTCTAAATCTTCAAAATTGCTCTTTTAAGCAGTAAAAGGAGTATCATGCCAAATCTGGAGCAAAATGGTGTTGAAATCCACCTTGGGTGCCATTGATTAGTTGAGAAATAAAGAAGAATTAAAAAAGCTCAGGAAAGAAATTCAAAAGCAAGAAAATGGCAAAAGATTACAAGAAAGAAAACAAAAGATAAGGTAAAGTTCCAAGAAGTAAAAATAGAATTGCTTATATAATGCGAGATTTTTAGGAAAAACTACCCTCATCATTAGATTTGAAATTTAAATTGGAACTCGAAACTCGAAAGGACACCAAAACGGTTACCAAGGAAATAATAATTTCAAAATTCGACACATAGCTTGATGGACACTCCTGATTAAACCATGTGTCATCACCATCGCTTCTTCTTACTCACATTTAATGAAGAGTCATAACTGTCAGAAGTTGCTTAGGCATGATCAAACACGCTTCAATTCACACCTCTTCAAAAAGCCATCTCTGTATAGAGTTGAAGACTAAAAACATGAAGACCTACGCGAAGCGTATTGTAAGGGAAATAGTTCGAAGTGATGTGTTTGAACAAGGATTCTAAACAAATTATTCCTTGTTGAACTAGGGGGCCTCTGATAAGGGTAAAATTTAGTCATACCATTTGAGCCTAGTTGGGCCTGGTCAACCTTAAGACCAATCTCACAAAGAACCTAATTGCACTTAGATAAGCCCAATAAGCTCTTTGCTTATGAGAGGCCCATGAAAGTCTGATATAATGAGACCACTCTTGTATTGGTCGAAAGGAACTCATGGAAGCACTTCTTCGACTATACCCCTTCGGAGATGAGCTCTCCATCCATGAACCGCTTCTCCAACTGCGAAGAGCTCTCTCACAGCAAAGGGCTCCTCCACCCAAAAAAGTAACCTATCACATCTCTTACTCCAATCCAACTACCCACTTTGTGTCAATTATAGGGTGGCTCTTATCCCCATGTGAGATACAAAGTCATGATGGCCTAGTTTTAGCCCTTTCTACCACTGCAGAGCATGTCTCCTAGTCACATCCGTCATCCACCAACCAAGAAAGAGGATCCACCAAGTATATAAGGTCTGAGGTATCACTAATCTAATGTAACTGATTCTACAACTTCTCATCTCCTTCTTTTCTCTAAAATTTTTTGGTCTGTTAGAAGTCATCTCCTTCCTTATGACCACAAACTCTATTACTGCTACTAATTTAAATATCAGAGTGTCCTTAGCTTAGCCTCTTGATGTGTTTCTCTTTCTTTTGCAGGCTCAACTGGGGCGAACTTCTCGAGAACAGACCCAATATTAAAAGTTCAACTCAATCTCTCTTTCATGATCTTAGTCTGATCAAGTAGTTTTGAAATTGTAAGTGTCACCGATCGCATTTTTTATATAGAATGGTTAATTGTCTCTCATCTTAACTTGTGAATGTCGAATTTGTTGGATGAGGAAAGGCAATGAGAGGATAGGGCAAGAAGAGTAGATAAAGGTTTTATTACATGGTATTTTGGTCCTTTCATTTTTTACATATTTAATTGGTTGTGAACCTTTGTAAAATGTAAATAGTTTTGAAAATAGCTATGCCTTTATTAATAAAAATAAAAATAAAAATAAAAGCTATGCCTTTATTATCAAAATATTTGTACTTTCCATAGGCTCTATTTCGAGCAATTTTTTTTTATATAACTCAATTATATCATATTAATTTTCTTAAAAACTTATATTATATTAATTGAATTAAATCAAACGATTCTATAATAAAATTTATGTTTGAAATAAATATTAAAATAATAAATTTTAAAAGAATTCAATATTTTGAAACAATTAAGGAGTAAAATGACTATTTATTTTACAATTTATATCCTGATTTATGAATAGATAACTTTAATTTAAATGAAGAAGTCTTGCATTTTTAAATATTAGACCTTGTTAAAATTTTTTTTTTTTCAAATCATATCACTTTTGACATTATTTTAATTTGTTTTCAAATTTAGTGATAAATTTAAATTTAGCAATACTAGAAATGTTTTCATAGGATTATAAATCGGGAGACTGGATCAAGCTAAAGGCAAACTCAAGCTCAGCCCGAAATATTTTGACTAAACTCAACTCAAATTCAACCCGAATTATTTTAGTTAAAGCTCAGTTCAAACTCGGCTCAAAACTTACAATAAGTTTTGGATTGACCCATTTACATGTTTTATTTTGCTTATTACTGATAATTTATTTTTTATTTGTTAATTTTAATTTTTAAATTCACTTATATTAGGTATTATCTTACCATGCATGAATTTAATGATTTTTAAAATAAATTTATATATTTAATAAAAGTAAAATAATAAACATATATAGTATAAATTATTGTTATTATATACACTCATTCTAATATAATTACTATTAAAAATATAAATGAATGAAAAATTTAATAATATTTATTATAATTATATTAGAAAAATATCAAATGAGACAAGTTCGGGTTATTCAGGCTAAATTTATCTAAGTCTAAACTGAGTCCGGATTTAATCCAAACTCAAAATTATTAACCAAATTTAATCCAACCCAAGCTCATATGAAACTAAGTTCGAAAATTTCAGGCCAAACAATTTGGATCTTGGCTAGCCCAGCCCAATTCATAGTCCTATGTTTTCAAAAGTGTGAGACTTCGAATTTGAAGTACAATCAAAGTCAATTTTTTTAAAAGAAAATATTAACTTAAAATTTTTTAAATGACTTATTTTTTAAATTAAAAAAAAATAATTATATAATAATTAGACCTATTCGTGAGACGAGTTGTGAATAATAATTGTGAAGAAAAGTGTTGGTCGGAGAAGTCGGATCTTTGGAAAATTTTATAATTTTCTAATTCATACCTGATCCATAAACAAGTTTAATAATAACTATATGTTTTCCAAACTTGAAAATTGACAAGACAAAATTCAATTAAATTAATGAGGGTATTGAATTAAAGCAATTTTGAATTTTCAAATACTATAACAGTGATAAATAAAATTTAGACAAAACAATAGTGATGAATTTGAAACAATCTAAGAGGGGATTGATTTTAAGTTGTGCTCTAGTAATTATTAATGCATTTAACTTAACCCCTTACTATTTTTCATTTTGATCAAATTATGTAAGAGAATATAATAAAATGCCTGGACTACAATTCTTGAACTGTCAAACATTTTAGTGATGAGGAGACAGCGCTGGCTTCATGTAGACATTAGAAAAATTCAAGATGAAGGGTCTTGAGACTTGCAAAGCACACAAACTCAGCTCTTTTGTGCTCCAAGTAATTATGACATGTAATGACATCTCTTGGATATATATGACAAAATTTTGTACTTCTAACTTCATAGAAATCAAATTTCATCCATACCCATTTATCCTTTCTAATTTACCTTATTAAATGAATATGAGTAATATATAAAAGTTAAATGGATAATAAAAAATTATTTTAATTTATATGAATTGAGTCACATTGAATATGGATATTCACCACTAAAATCTTTTCTCTCTCCCTCTCTCCTTTACAAAAAGTATTAGAGAGAATAGCTTCTTTCTCTGTTCAAACTTTACTAATTTTCTCTAATTTTCTCTGCAACCAAACAGTATTTTAGATGCTAATTTTTTTCCTTTTGGTAGGAGAAAGTCTTGAGTTAATTTTATTATCAATGGCTTGGGTTATATTCTGTCTGAAGATTTTAAGTTCACATTATTTAATTCTTTTTATGTAATTTGTCATATGATTTTCTTTTTAGAGATAAACAATAAAATTTTATAGTCTTTGATCAAAGCACTGTTGATAGAAGAGAGCTTTGTTTTCATGAGGCACTATGCTGATAATGCTACAAAGTATTCGGTGAGGCACTGTAATTAATTAGCATTTTTTTTAATCTTGGTAAAGATTAATTATTAATTTGTAACAACTTTGAAACATATAATTTATTTATTTTTTTATAGAAAATAAATTTCATTAATCAAGGTTTAAATACAAAAGATACATAACAAAAATAAGTTAAATAATAATATTAGAATATATAAAAAATGATTAAATTAAAAAATATATTATTAAATAAAAATATTGTTATAATAATAATATAATATATTAAAAATAAGTTCTCAAAAAATATATATATTAAAAATAATTTAATTAACAATAATTGGGTAAATGGGTGAATAGGAATTTACGTAGGTTATATGAGTTTAGGTATCCATATAAATTTTAAATGAGTCATAAATAGATAAATGAGTAATTTAAGACTCACTCGTTTTATATCTAATCCATATTCACTCAAAAACCATCCATTTGCCAACTCTTTCTACAGTAACTGGTTAAAATGAATTTGTTTCATATGGAAAATTACATTACAAAGAAAAGTATTTTTCTTTTTTATATTCCTACTCTCAGTAAAAATTATTTGTCTTTCACAAAATCGAGATGATGTACATCCATTTTCACTTGCTACCATCACCAATCAAGACAAATTATAAAAATAAATGCATTAGAATTGTCTTATGAGTTCAAATTCCAATAGAAATCTAATTAAATAAAAAAATTCACAAAAATAAAACAAATAGTGACAAGCGACAGAGAAAGAATATATAAGTTGAAAATTTGTTAAAGGCAAAAATTCGTACATGTCATACTTTAGATTTTAAGAGTGGACTTTTTTTTTTTTTTTAATCCAAATAAAATGATGCATTAATTAAGGGGAAATTACATCATTAAGTAAAAGTGCACTAATAAATGGAGGTGCACCTTGCCAAAAAAAAAAGAGACTAGCATGAAAATGAGATGCTTTAGCTAAGGCATTAGCAACCTCAATAGCTGGTCTCCTAATAAAAGAAATATAATCAACATTTGCTTCTCTAAAAATAACTTTACAATTAGAAATAATAGATCCTAACTCTGAGAGATCAATAGCAGAATTATTGAAATTATACACCACGGCCTTAGAGTCGGTCTCAATAAGCACATTAGTAAAGCCTGCATTTTTTAACCAGCTAAGAGCCTCATTTAAACACAATGCTTCGGCAATAATTGATAAGAAAGTGCCCATCATGGTTTTGGAAACACAAAACATACAAGTACCATTTGAATCACGTAAAACCATACCAAATCCAACAGTGCCATGCACATTACTAATGGATGCATCTATATTGCATTTTAGCTTTCCAAGTAAAGGGTTAATCCAACATGGCACATTAGCATTATGGGCATTAGAAGAGGAACTTACTTTGTACCTTTCTTGAGCAGTTTGCCAACTATCAAGGAAAGCCAAACTTGACCGGACCACACCATATGTCGACACATGAGATCCATTCCACAGGAGATTATTCCTTTGCCTCCAAATAGCCCAAAGGATCAAACAAAATTTTGCTCTCTCCTTCTCGTTATAAACCGAAAAGCAAAGGTCCATCTATGAAGCAAAAGACACGTCCGAAGATTAGAGAGGAGGTAGACCTACTTCATTCCAACATTCCATAGCCATAGGGCAATCCACAAAAATATGAAACAAATGCTCACTAAAAAAATCATAAAACACACACTTATTAATGATATCGACACCTCTAGTCATGAGTCGGTCTCTAGTAGGGAGATAGTTACTGTACAACCTCCAAATGAAACATTAAATTTTAGTAGGAATAGGCAATTTCCAAGAGTTAGCCCAACAGTGACATTGAAAGCTAGACTCCTCAAAAATACAATTAAAAGCCACTCTATACCCCGAACGAACAGTATATTTCCCTTTCTTATTATAGTGCCACACAAGCAAATCATCAACATCGATGTTACTAGGAGGAATAGATAAAATAGCACTAACATCCTCAGGAACAAATATCTCTGATATGAGGTCCACATCCCACTCATTAGAATTCGGTACCCCCAAGTCTCTAACCACCCAATCTTCAAGTCCATCAATTATAGGAGACACAAGTTTAAAGCTAGGATTGTTGATAATATTAAGGCCATTCCCAAGTCTCCACCTACAACCCCTAGCAATAATAGACTTTGAACTCCAAATACCCTTCCAAACATAACTCGGATTGTGACCCAAGTTAGAACCCATAAACTCTCCCCTGGGAAAATATTTGGCTTTGAGAATCTTGCTAATCAAAGTATTTGGGTTAGAAACTAAGTTCCAAGCCTGCTTGCCAAGCATTGCTAGATTAAAAGAATGAAGCTGCCTAAAACCAAGACCACCGTACTCCTTTCGAACACACAGTTTATCTCAGCTGGCCCAATGAATTCTTCATTTACCATCCTTACCTAAACCCTACTAGAAAGAGTTCATCATCCTCTGCAACTCCTCACACAAAAAGACAGGAAGAAGGAAGGTGCTCATACGGTGAGACGGAATAGCCTAAGCTACAGATTTGATAAGGACCTCCTTACTAGCCTGAGATAGGAGCTTACTATGCCACCCAAAGGGTCTACTCCAAAGCCGGTCCTTTAGAAAAGAAAATACTGATTTTTTATTCCTGCCAATTAGAGAGGGTAAACCAAGATATCTTCCTATATTAAGAGGATTAGAAACATAAAGGGCCCTCTTAATATCCAACTGCACTACATCAGAAACATTAGCACTGAAAAGAAATGCCAGACTTGTTATAATTAATAGTCTGACCAGAAACACTCTCATACTAACCAACGATATCAAGGATAACACGACACTCCTCCATATTAGCTTGGAAGAAAAAGAAACTGTCATCAGCAAAAAGGAGATGGGACGCACTCGGAGCACCATGACAAACTCTACACCCATGAATCTGACCCCTAACTTCAGCTCTCTTAAGCAAAGCAGATAAACTCTCAACACATAAAATAAAGAGATACGGAGAGAAAGGGTCTCCTTACCGAAGGCCTCAAGATGGAGAGAAAGGACCAACCTCCTTCCCATTCACAGCAACAGAATAACTAACAGAAGAGACACAGAGCATAATCCATTTTACCCATTTAGAATCAAAGCCCATCTGAAGCATAACAGCTTTAAGATAACTCCATCTAATCCGGTCATAAGCCTTGCTAATGTCAATCTTGAGAGCTACATCACCCCTCTTACCTTTAGTTCTCCGCTTCATGGAATGTATAATTTCAAAGGCTGATATCACATTATCAGTAATAGCCTTCCCAGGCACAAAAGCAACTTGCTCCTCAGAGATCAGGTCTCCAAGAATACCTTTCAATCTATTAGTCAAGACCTTAACAATAATTTTGTACAAAACATTACAGAGGCAAATCGGTTTGAGATCACGCATAGATTGTGGTGAATCAACCTTAGGAATAAGCACAATAGTAGTAGCATTTAAACCAGCAAGGAAACTACCATCAGCTAACCAAGAACAACAAGCAGAAAAGACATCAAAACCAATCAAGCTCCAAAAATGTTGATAAAATGCAGGATTAAAACTGTCAGGCCCAAGAGCTTTATCAGGATGCATCTGAGAAATAGCTTTCTGAAACTCAGTAAAAGTGAAAGGAGCAACCAACGCAGCATTATGCTCATTTGTGACACAAGGAGATAAATAACTCACATCAGGCCAATGACTAGACTGAACATCATCAAAAATAGACTGAAAATAAGATAAAGCAAGAGCACCCAAACCATCAGTGTCATCAATCCAGTTACCATCATTGCCAATCAGTCTAGCAATATGATTACGTCTTCTCCTAGATGAGGCCATTGCATGAAAAAAATTTGCTATTACCGTCTCCTTCATGAAGCCAGAAATTTTTTAACCGCTGCTTTCAATAACATTCCTTAATTCTAAGTAAATCATTGAGAGATTTACGTTGCATGGAAATGTTGCCATTAGTGCTCGTGACATCATCATGCACAAGAGAAACAAGATGTGACCTTACAGCATTAATTTGTCTCCTAAATTGACTTTGAAAGGCACGGCCCACATGAACATATTATCAATACAAGCTTTTAATCTTTGAATGATAGGAAGAGTTGACGTCATCTCCCACTTGGATTTAACCAATTCACAAAAGTCACGTTCCTTTGTCCAATTATTCTCAAATTTGAAGCGTTGTATACGAGGAACAAAAGAACATTGACTGGTAGCTAGTTCAATAGGACAATGATCTAATACAGAGGCAATTAAACAAGAAAGCTTAACAAAAGGGAAAATATTAAGCCAGTCAGGCGTAACAAACGCACGATCCAACCTTTCCTGTACAAAATGGTCAGTACCTCAACCTCTCTCCCATGTAAAAATAAAACCATCCAACTGAATATCATGGAGATCACAGTCTGCAATAGCATCTCTAAAGCCACAAAAAAGCCATTCAGGATGGTCAACACTACCAAATTTATCATCAGGACTCAGTAAATCATTAAAATCTCCTAAAATACACCACGGCAAAACAGAGACCCCTTTTAACGAGCAAATCAAATTTCAAGAATCCCTTCGCCTATTTCTCTCAGGGTAACCATAAAAACCCGTACAACGCCACAAAACATTATTATCACCCAAAAAATTAACATCAATATGATTATTTGAGAAACCAACAATAGTACAAGAACAACTATTTTTCCATAAAAAAAAGCAAGGTCACCACTGCGACCCTCTCTATCAACACAAAAAGCACCATCATAACCAAGCAGAATTTTTATTTCATCAATTTTATTAGAATGAACAAAAGTTTCCATGAGAAAAAGAAAATCAAGCCTACAAGCTTTAACTAAATCTTTCAGAGCTCTAACTGCCCGTGGGTTGCCCAAGCCACGGCAGTTCCAACTAACGCCTATCATTTCTCCCCGGCAGGCCCGAATGTCGAGTCCCGCTGATAAATCACTTTCGCTAGATATAGCCCCGGCTAGTTGAACATCAACTAATTCCCCATAATTGTGAGTAACACTATTGTTGCCATCAACAATCATACCCTTCACTTGGGTAATCACTATCCCGGCTCTTTTTGTAATATAAATATATAAAAAAAATTTCCTAATCTAATATGCCTAATAGCTTATACACGTTAATATATAAGTAACTTTAACTTTTAAATATTTCTAATACTAATCTAATATTTTTCACATTATTTATTAATATTAATTTTTTTAGGTGATACTAATGTTAACTTTTAATATATAAATAAAATAATAAAGTTTTCCTAAACCTAAAATTATACATGTTAATAATTCAAAAAATTGTCTAAAACTTTTAATTTTATCAATTTTATCTTAATTTATAATTTCTATTTTTTCAATTGTTTAAAACTTTTAATTTGGCATTTTTTTTCTCAATTTATAATTTTAGTTGCTAATATGTCCAAATAAAAAAATTCAGTAAAATTAGAATTCAAAATAATATTATATTTATAAGTAAAATAAAATAATTATGTTAATATTTTTTCTTTTTTTACACCATAGTTTTCACTTTAAAATAAATCATTTTCCTGCTTTCTTCTTTTCATTTCTCTCTCTTTCTTTCAATTTAAGAAATTTAACTCTCTCTATACCTTGACTTCTATCTCAAAATAAAAAATGAAAAATTATGTTTTTAAAAGATATCATGTTTCCCTTTCTCTTTTAACCTCAAAAAACTAATGCAATAATAATTAATTTGTAATATTATGAAAGAAATAAAGTTTAGAGAGATGAAATAGAAAGAGATGAAACGTGAGTAGAAATTAGAAAGAAAAAAAAAAAAGAAAAATATTAATTTATTTTAATTATAAAATATTATTTGATTTAATAATTAATAAAATTTAATTAATCCAACTAAAACTAATTGTATATAAATAACAAACTTTAAGATAATGTTTGATGTAAGAAAATGCTAAAAGATTTTCGGGATCTTTCTTACACAACCCAAGAAACATACCTTAAGCACGAAAGGAGTTAAAGTTAAGACTTAAACATACCTTAAGCACGAAAGGAGTTAAAGTTAAGACTTCAACATAGCAAATTTGTCTCAGAAGCTAAACCACCTTATCCCAAATTTTTAGGACACTTTGGCATGACATACTTAACATCAACATCAACAATTGCTGTAACTGCTTAGGAATTAGGGGTGTGTACCAGTCTGTTGAATTCAAAATTGAACCGAATCGAAATAATTAAAATTACATTATCGAATCGAATTGAACTAAATTTAAAGTAAAAATTAAACTGAATTAAATCGAAAAAATTTTGTTTAATTAGTTGGTTTTGGCTGGTTTTGGCTATTTCTCTTTTTTTTTTTTTATAAATTTGAGATAAATTTCAAGTAAATTTTAACATATGTTTAATAAATATATATAAAGTTCGGTCGATTTGATTTTAACCAAAATTTTTTGGACAAAAACCGAACTGAACTGAAATTTAATTCGGTTTTAAAAATTTCAAATTAAACTGAACTGAATCTTTAAAAAAAACAAATCAAACCAATCAGTTCGATTCAATTTTCTAATTTCAGCTTAGTTTTACTCAACCCTAGATAGGATAAATTCTTTATTTCAATGTCATATATATATATATATATATATATATATATATATATATATATATATATATATATAATTCAATCGGTTTGATTTTAACCAAAAATTTTTGGACAAAAACTAAACTGAACTGAAATTTAATTCGGTTTTAAAATTTTCAAATTAAACTGAACTGAAGTTTTAAAAAAACTAAATCAAACCAATCAATTTGATTCAATTTTTTAATTTCGGTTTAATTTTACTCACCCTATATCTTGGATAAATTCTTTATTTCAATGTCATATTCGACAAGCTAAAGAAATTCAAGTTTAGGGGCATCAAAAAAACAACCCTACAGCAATTATTAAAATTCTCTGAAACCAACCCTATATTTTTAAATTTTCAAAAACTTTTCAGTGAAAATGACTGTAAACCCAAAGACATCAAATTTCAAATCATTATAATCAATCCTAACAATTAGTAATTTTTCAAGAATTGGAGACCCAAATAGCCTCTTCGCTAGAATTACAAATTTGTGTTTATTACAAAATGATTTTCTAAGAAAAATATTAAAATTCAATTTAATTATATTTATATTTAATTATATAATTTAATTACCTTTCGCATAGATTGAAGTTCATAGAAGTACAGGTGCAAGATTTTATATTGTAAATTGTAATCCATCCATTACAATTTACAATTCACAACCAAATGGATTCGCCTCTCTTTTGCACTTCAAGGGAAAAGGGTTTTTAAAGATTATATTTCGGTGTCTAATTATTATTTATTATTATTATAAGGCAACATTTGGATTATTCTAAAATAAAAAATGAAATATAATATATTTGGTTCATTCTATTAAGTTGTCAAAAATAAATTTAGATTATTTTTTTTCTAGATTTAAACATTCACTTTCAATTTCAAAATCAACTAAACAAACTCAAACAAAATCTCTAAAAATAGCAAAGAAAGGGTAAAATAATAAATAAATATCATGGTGGTGCTCTCTCTTTAAGGTATATATACTATTTTCTGTTTTTTTTATATCCACACATAATATAATTGAGAATTAAATTTAACAAATAAAAAATAATATATATATGAAAAGCTAAAAAAAAATTATCACATTACGGAACTAACCCAAACTTGGCCAGAAACTCATTGTGAGCATCGAACTTAGCTTGACCTAAGTGCTACAAATTCTCTCAACATATGTAACTTCATTTTGGCCAAGACAGAGAGAGCGTAAATTTATAAAATTTAAAATAAAAATAAAAAAAAACTTTCAAAAAATACTTCATTATTTAAAAGATAAAATATTATTTAGTGCTTGAGATTTGGCGAAATTAATGAAATCGTCCCTGCATTTTGAAAAACTAACGTTTTAGTCTCTCAAATTTTGTTCCGTCAACAAAGTGGTCCTTCTGTTACTTTTTTCGTTAAAAACTTGTGTAAAATTTAAGATGTCTTTTATTTGCAATTAAATTTTTTATTTCAACCCTCTCTCTCACATTCAAACATTCACACACTAATCCCAAAAATCAGAGAGCAAAAATGTCTATATGTCTATTAATGGCTGTCAAGATTCTCATATCCAGATTTGACACTAATCCATACTCAATTTTAAAAATAAAAAAAAAAATTACAAGTCTAACAAAGCCCACATATTGTTGAAACCAAAATCAATCAACAAATTAATAGCCACTTGAACTGAAATCAAATCCAAGCCATGAGAAAATCCAATGGCCATCAGATTGCTGTCCAAGCCCATCTTGGCCAAAACTCCGCTCATAGAAATGCTACTGTCGCTTCCAAGCACGACTCGACTACATCAGAGAAAAGGTGTCTATCACTGCTGACCGCTACAAACTCAATCCTAGCTCTAATTTGGACAGCAACATCACTCCATGCCGATCGTTGTTGACAGTCTAGCTTCATCTTGTGAGGTAATCGTGAATCAACACCAACAAGTCGCACCGCCAACTCAAGTTCCATAGTTTGGCGTTCGTGCTCCGTTTATCACCGATCAGCTTGGTCATTTGCTCATTGTCGTTGTTGATGGTTCAAGTGCTCCAATCGTCTCTTCTATCGCCAATCGAGCACAATTAGATCGTGAGTTACAATTTTTTGCACCATTGGGTGTTAGCAATTATTTTAATCATGAAATTAATATAACAATGAACAAAAATGGTAGATGGAAAGGTATTTTAATACTTAAAATTATTTTCTTTTTTTATTTTTATTTTTAAGAAAAAATGTAAAAAAATAGACGAAATAATTAACTTTTATTTCTTACATTTCTTTTTATCTGATGTTTTTTAAAATTTTTTTTTTTAAAATATCTCGCTTTAAGAAACGAATAAAACTTTAATTTTTGCACATATTATTCATTACTCTATAATCAATAAGCATAATTTAACCATCTTATTCTTAAAACTTAACGTAATTAATTATTTTTTACAACAAATAAAAAAAAAAAAAAATGAAGAGTATAATGGAGTGAAACTTGATCAACTAAAAAGTGAGTTTTTCAAAATGCAAAGATGAATTCATTAATTTCACTAAACCTCAAGTACTAAATAGTATTTTACCCTTGTTTAAATAATGAAGGCTCAAACAATGAAATGAAACTGACAACTTCAATAGGTCCTGCTATAAGAGGCTAAATTTATATTATTTTTTGCTTAATTCCAAAATCTGTTACACCGTGTGCAACTTGCACAAGTTAGCAAAAGATTGATCTAAGAACGTTTAGGTCCGCAAAGAAAACAACGATATTTCTATCCCAAGTTACATGAGTTTTTTACTCCACCTTTTTGCTGGAGTTGGTTTCGCTGCTGTCTTGAGACGATGAAGCAGCACCCTTAGATTCGTCAAACTCCATCAACTGCGCATGATATTTAAATATAGTACTTAAAAAAAATGTTATTCAAGGTGTTAGGGGGAATGTCAAAAGAATTTTCAGAAATAAAAACTAAGTACTGTATATGAAAATGCAGAAACCATGCTAAAATTATATTAAAAGTAGCAATCGCTTTAAGAAGTAGATATACTCCTCCCTGAGCAGACTCCTCTTTGAACTCAGTTATAAAGCTATAAGTGGAGCCTCCAACCCAAAATAATTAAATTCTAAAAAAGGACATTTGATATTCATATTTCCCACAAGTAACTGAAGGACATCAACTGCACCCAACTCCTTCCCTGACCCTGCCCTTGCCCTTGCCCTTGCCCTTGCCCTTGTCCTTACCCCCCTTTTTCAATGCATTCCTAGGACAATGAAATACCTTTCTTTGCAGAAAGCCCTATTAGTTACGATTGAAACACCCGATCCCTATGTTTCAAAACTGCAATTTCAGTCCACCCACAGTTTAGGGTATCGTTACAAAATTTTTACTGCACTTTTTAAGTGTACAGAAGTTCAAAATTGTGTCCAGCTAGTAAGGGAGAAGATTTCCAGTTATATTCTGCCATTGCCATAGGTAAGAGAATGAATTGGAAAGCTTTTTTTTTTCTTTTTTTTGGCAATTAGTTTTAGGTTTTTTCTACAATTTTCTTCAACTTGTACTCCTTGATCTTTTCTCTCTTAGTACTTTCTTATTCTTTCCACACAAAAAAAAAAAAAAAAAAGACCCTCTTAAAGCACCAAGAATGGGGATAAGAAAAACTGATCACACAATAACCAATGCCAGAAACCAAACAATAAGTTTTTGAACAAACCGGTTTGACTTCGCCATTGCATATGACATGAGCCGCCAAGAATCCTATTACAGATGGTACGATATACAAAAGTGCAGGCTGAAAGCACAAGAAGAAAATGCACAACAATTAGGATCAGATGTTCAAACAAATTGAGTACTACAAGATAGGGTATTATATTGGCATGCATTATGGGAAGGGGAACAAAACACAAAGAACATGTCAAGTAACCTGTGCAGCTTGGAACCAGTTCATGACAATAATTGTAAGGACCAAACCAAAAGTGTATCCCAGAAAAGCACTCTTGAAGTACTGGCTGTTTTTTCCTCTAGAAACATCAAATCGCAATGCCAGAGCTACAAAAATTCCTGAGAAGGAAAGATGCATAACAAACCAATTAAGAACAACAGCAAAATGTTCATTCAAGAGAGCCTGTTTAATAATAGTTGCTGGACAAGTATTACAAGACACGCTTAAGATTCAGAGATCAATTTCATATTCATATAAAATTGTTTGCAGTTCAGAATTTTTATAGATAAGAGATAAGAAACTACAATTCCAGGAAAAAAAAAATCCTGTATGGCACCCCAGAACACAAATTGGAATAGGGGGGCAGAGGGCAAGGCATAGTGTTAACTTAGTATTTACAACCAATTTCATGGCAAATTCTAAGTTCTAACTAGCCATGATACAGTGAAATTTGAAATATAGCTATGCGTGGAGATTTAAATTAACAAATGTTCAATGAACTTAAAACCCACACCAAAAATTATGTTTACTTGGGATCATATCTACTCGAACATAAAGAAGCCTCAATAAGATGGGCTGTCAACACATCTACACCAGACACTAAAATAGTGTATAGGCTAGAACAGTGAAACAAATGAAGTCAGCTAATTTCACAAATATGGTAAAAAATTGTTGAAAACTGAATCATAGGCACCGAATGGCACGTATTAACTTGAAACTTTAAAACCTTACCAGGAATTACAATATCACCAAGTCCAAGCATGGAAAATGGTCGTGTAGCATCTGCCGTTGGGAACAATAACTACAGAAGAATCAAGCAGTTACATAATTAGTATACTACAATAAATCATATTGAATGCTACAATATAAACATATGCAACATCTTACAAACAAATAAAAAATGTGAGAAAACTAACCTTTATAGGAGCATCAAAAGATTTTGCAACACTAACCATCACAGGAGTGAAGAAAACCCAGAAAATATCATATATGAAAAGTCCAGCCTGTAATAAGTAGGGTGAAAGAAAAATGTCAGAAGCAATTGATGAGTATCTGGAACAGAAATGCACAGAAGCAAATATGCACAGGCATAGGGTATCGTAAAATAGCAAGACAGTCTACCACAAACAAAATTCTTCAACAAATTAAATTTAGCATATCTCTGATTGTCAGGCAACAGTTATCCATAAAGTATATAGAACAACACCAGTCGGTGAATGCAAATTCTTACCAAGAGGATGGCACCAGTCTTAAAGGAACCAAGGGAAAGCATTTCAATTCCCTGCCAAAAAACAAAAACAAAATCCTTCACTCAAAAGTAAACAAATAATGAACATTTCTGCCTCTGAAAAAACCAAAAAACAGGAACAAAAATATTTCAAAAATAGTAACGAGCAAAAAATGTTCTCAAGAAAATCCTTTATATATTCAACAATCAACACCACAAATGTTGTCACATACATATACATGAATTTTGGATTTACAAAGCATAAATATGACAACTACAAGAATGTAACCTGGTATTAAGGACAAATTGGCACTCAATGAAATCGCTAAAATCATTTAGTGGCATGCAGAATACTATGCTAAAGGAACGTTACCAATAGCATTAATAAAGCTATTTTGCATTTACAAGTCCATGACGAAATAATATATAAGTGAAACCCTCAAAACTTATTAAGCAATACTAGCTCATAGTTTACATGTTACTAGTTGAGGTAACATCCAACCTTGAAACATTAAGAAGGCAATGAAAAAAAAATATGAATTTGCTGGGGTAATAAACAATAGGTTAGTGATGATGCCAGCAGCACCAAGGTTTTAAATCACGAATATAGTTGTGGTGTAGACATGTCAGTGTGACATGGTTGTGGTGATTCACCATCATGATTATGTCAATACACAACATAACAGTCGATATTTAAAACCATGCCAGAACAATGCTCTGATGCAGCTATACAAAACTAACCAACAATTTATAGGGCAAAAATGGAAAACAAGAGAATCTCTCATCTAGAAGACATATACATAATTTTCCACGTAACTAAAGCAGCCAAAAATAGAGCAAGAAGATAACTGTTTACAGATAAACATTAGCAACAATGATGCTTCCTTTGAATGATGCCATACCTGAATACAGAAAGCCAAGCCCAAAATATTGTTAGCAAGCCAATGCTTCTGGGAAGCATACCATGCGCAAAAAAATGTTCCAGGAATTGCAGCAACAATCTGAGATCTAGTGAACTCAATCTCCAAAGCTGTGTAAGAAAGGTGTAAGGAAAAATATCACTCTGCATAATGCAAGCAAGATGTCAACTGGACCAAATAAAAACTCTGGAGTGGTAGACAGTACAAATGTTTTAACATACAGACAATACTGATAAAAGGAAACAAAGGAAAAACTAGTCAGGCTCATTCAATAGTCAGAGCGCTTGAGTGGCAAATACACTGCTCAGTTACTCCAACTCTTTGAATTACCCTCATATCAGACACTTTCAAGCACATTGAACAAGAGATGGGTACTTGGCATGGTATTCCAAATACAAGGAAAACATTAAATGTGATTTTTAGACACATGGAATATGCCAAAAATTGGATCATAGAGTTGCATGTGTCCATTTATTATGAGCATGAAGGATGTTTTTTTCCAGTTAGCCCCATGTTTCACAAGGACAGCAACAGAAGATAACTCTTATGAGCAACATTATTTTGTTGGCAAAGAAACAGTTGCCAGTATCATTTTTAGGGAATTAAGGTCAGGCACTTAAATACTTGGCATCACTTTAAAAGGGTAAATATTTGAAATTGATATTTGCTTCTCTCTCTCTCTCTCTCTATAGAGGTGGCACATACTTCTCCCTCCTACCCCCCACGCTCTCTTTTTCAACTCTTCAATCGAAGATAAAGATACAGTACTCTATCTACAAAAACAATATTGAAAAACATAATGAGCAGGAAAAGTAAGGTCACTCAGTAATTATTCATTTTTCTCAAAATATCTTAGAAAAAGCTTCCTCGCTTCTATCTTCTTTAGTTTCTTCTTCTATATCATCTATATTCTTAATTTTCTTAGAAATCAGAAGCTAACAAACACCAAAAGCAGTGCTTTGAAACATATGAATTTAACTTCAATTACTGAAAATGAAGAGAAAGCAAATGACAAGAAGCTCTGAATATATCAGTCCAGAGCACAAAATAAAAGTCAGCATGTTAACATTCTATTTCCTATAATTTAAAAATAAAAAATAAACAAAAGATAAAGCAGGCTATTGTAAACAAATAAAATTGAAGCAACACCTACAAAAAAGTGTCAACTCAGAAAATGATTATTTTGCAGTGAAAGTTCTAAGCTATTGCAGATTAAACACGCTTGCAGCTCCGCATTTGGTAGACCACAAACAATGTAGGAAATAAAATGAAATTCAAAATCTAATGCATGCACCACACACAACAGAAACATTAAAAAAATCTTTAAGAATACATACAACGGAAAAAAGGAAAATGCCAGGTAATGAGGTCATCATTCCAATGCTTTGGCAAATATCGTTTAATAGCTGGTAACAATGTTGCCCTGCAAAAAGTGAAAACAATAATAACTAATCTGAAAATGCTGCAAAAATAAGAATCAATCAACAGGCTGTATCAAATGCGTAATTAGTAAGATAACCCATATGGAAAGAACATACGAAAGGGCAATGATTCCAAGCACGAAAAAGTAGCATGTCAACACAGCATTAACCAAGTCTTTCGAAAGAAACTTGAAGAGTAAGAATAGTGATAATAGCATTGCACTCCCAACAAAGGGAAAGCGCATTGCATGTTCATTAGACATTGTCTCCTGCAAGATTAAAAATAACAATTTCCAGTAAGCCTCACTTACAGCCATTGGAATAATAAAAGAAAATGAATAAAATTGATTTTGCTATACATACTGAAGGTGGAGTTGGCTTGACAGATCGGTAGCACCCAACATAGACTGTGAGACATGCAGTCAAGATGACATTTAAGTTTGGATCCACCTTCACAAGTAGTGGTGCCAATGTTAAACCTGCATTTAAAAAAGTGAGCATGTATGCAGCTAGAAAAATGTAAAAAAAAACACCAAGTTCCAAAACAAAACAAGACAAACAAACTATGAAACAGAGTGCTATCACATCAAAAGAATCATTCTTAAGGGAAAGCTATCATATAGGAAACCTAATTCTCTATTCATTTTCTTATACGGGTGGTTAGAAACTTCTATATAGGATGGCAATCTCATCAAAACCCATAGATGAATAGGAGATTCAATACCATGTATCCACACCATGTATCTCCTTTATTAGTATTTTTCATATTAGACTTCAAGAGACATTCTTAAAAAAAGGGAAGAAAAAAGCACTTGAGGAAATAATTTCTTTTAGGCATTACTACAACAACTGAAAACATCAGTCATCACATATGGGAAGACAAACAAGGACAGGAAAATGGATAGAGTTTTGTGCGCTATACATTGACATGACTTCCCACTTTACAAGGATTTTTGAGATGCAAGAAACAAAACTAGTTACATCCATTTGTCAACGAAGTATCAGTCATAAACGCTCACATAATAAAAACTAGTTCTCCTATCTAGAAACAGTGTGTAACAAATGAAGCTGCAAGGAACATTTAAAAACTAAAAAACAAAAATCTGCACACAGTTAAACTAAAATTATGCAGCAAAAACAACTACTAACAAGTCGATAATAACAATAAGAAGGAAAATTCTTTTAAAAAAAAGGGAAAAGGAGAAACAAACAAACAAACCTGCTAAAGCAAAATTGGCAATACGTTCATTGTTCTTCATTGTTCTCCAATTTAATCTAACTCTCTGGAGAAAAATTCAACCAATCAAGATATATGTAGCAGCTCAATCCAATAATGAACTGAAATCTACCCAAAGACAGCCACTTTATCGATCAACAACCTATAATTAAATTTAAAAAAAAAAAAAAATCAAATCAAGATCACTAACAAACAGTAAATTCTAAACCTAATCTCATTTCTATAAAATTGAGATCAACTCCTCTCGGTCTTTCACAATTGTGACCACATGCATACTGCAAATCAAAAGATTCAGAACTCAAAATTCCCATTTCTCGCATGCAAAATTAATAAATCAAAAAAATAAATAAAATCCTTTCTTGGCCCTCAATTTTCTCAGCAACCAAACAAGAATTAGGAGTCAAACTGAGAAAGAGAGATGTACCTGAGATGCGTTACCTTTCTCTCTCTAAACAGATCGTAGAGAGAGGTCGTCGAAGAGAGAGAGAGATTTGAGACTTTGATATTCCAATTCCACGGGGAGGGAGAGAGAGACAGATAGGGTTTTACCCAAACAGAATCGGGTCGCCTGTAAGAGGAATTTAATGGAGAAGATATATTGAAGTTGCATACGCGTACATGTCAGTCACACTAAATATTATCACTGCCAATAATGTGTGAAAGTCTTGGAAATAAAATGATGATAATTATTATTTAGTCTTTTAGATTTATCCTATTTAATTAACTCACCTTTAATTTACAAGAAATTAATTAATTAGTCTATTAATTTTAATTTTGTCAGAATATTTGATCTTTTGATTTAAATTTTATATTTTTTATGTTAAATTTAAAAAAAATAACTAAAATACTCTTATATATATAATAAATATAATTTTAATTTCATTATTTAAAAATAAAAAAATCAAATTAATAAAAATAAATAATATTTATATAATTATATAATAATTATATTTGATATTATCAAATTATAAAATTATTTATTATTATATAATTATTATATATAATAAAAAAATATTTATATTTAAAAAATTATATAATTATTATATAATTAAACGATTATTATTTAATTTTATTAATTTAAAATTTTTTTATTTTTTATTTTTAAATAATAAAATTAAAATTATATTTTTTATATATATATATAATGTCATTTTAGTCATTTTTCATAAATTTAATAGAAAAAAGTACAAAAATTAGACGAAATGATTAAATAGTGTGATGGAATCAAAATTGATGGACTAATTAATTAATTTTTTAAAAAATAAAGAAAAATTATTTAATTAGGTTAAATTTTAAAAATTAAATAATAATTTATTCAAAATTAACCAAAGGAATATTCGTTTACACGCGGTCTTATGTTATTGGATTGTTATAAATATATATGTTTTCATTGATTGCTATTTTGGTATATTAGACATTTCCTATCCGAAATCAACCGCACCGGTCATTAAAAAGGCAGTTTTAAAGAGATTTTTGCCCTTTCGACTTTTTTTTGGGGTTGGAATGAAAAATGTAAGTAAAGGAAAATAGGTTTAAAATTTGGGTAAATAATTTTTTTTTTTTTTGCCAAATAAATTTTTTTTCTTATTTATCACTAAAAATAATTTTTTAATAATATCATTATACTCTTAATAATTAATATCTTTTATTATCTCTTAAATTTCTAAATAAGAAATATTTATTAATTATTTTTTTTATTTTCTTTTCCTATGCCTTGAATTAAAAATTGTCTTTTGTGTCAAAAAAAAAAAAAAATTCAAAGAATGCTTTAAGGAAAGCCACGTCCCACGAGGTATTTTGACGAATCATCTTTTGCCATGTCAGCAACTAAGAAATATTTGTTTTACATGTGATATTCATAGTAATTTTTTTTATTTATTATATTATTATTAAAATCTATATATTTATATATTAGGGTGTGTTTGTTCAGAAGTTAATAGAAGATAACTCTTACTGAGATAACATTTTATCCATTTTCTTAAAACACATCAACTTGTTAGTCTAGAGGCAGAGTAAATTAGGGATGACAATAGGTAAAGTATAAGTAGAGTAGTATAATATTTTTATCTATATTTAAAGAAGTGTATGTTTATTTATATTCGTACTCATATTTATTTGGATAATAAATTTCAAGCTTGTTCCATATCTATAGAGTTTCGAGTAACCTTCGAGTAACCCATTATCCGAATAATTATTAAATTATTTTTAAATATATGTGTAAATTTAAACATAAGTATATAATTATTTTAAATTAATATATATTATATTCAAAGAGATCATATAATAAAAAATAAAAATAAAAAATATTAAAAAAAAGTTGAATAATTTAAAACTTGTCCAATTCTCTAAATGCAACATATTAAATACATTATAATTAATAAGTTCAATTACATAACTCCTAACATTGTGCATTTAATTTAAAGGAAAAATGTTGAAAATAGTTAAGCCTGAAACAACACATCACAAGTTACTGAATGCATACGGTAGAATCTGTAAAAAAAAAAAATGATAATATTTATCAATTAATAATTAAATAAAGATTTATATTATAGATAAAAAAAAATTAAATAAGAAAATTCTTATACATGAGAATTTAACACATTTATTATCATTATCATCATAAATAGTGGCATAACCATTCATAACTAATAATGTTGAATCATCTATTTGAAAATTAGATCAACACATTCAAAATTAGACATGCACAAAGAAGAGTTGTTATTTCTCTTATTCCTGTAATCCTTATTTATTTATATGTTTATACTTATTTTAAAAACCTTAATGGGTCATATACTATAATATCATATATTAGCCTAGTCAATTCTAGCCCAAAAATGATTTATTTTGACTTGTGTATTTATGCGTGTTTATATATAAGGCATGAGTATAGGTGAATTCGAGTATTGGTAAAACCCGATAATTCGGGTAGGGTATGAGGAAGGTACTACACTGTCACGCCCCGAACCCGAAGGCACGTGACCGGCATTAGGGAACGGAAAAATTTAAGACTTCCAGAACCCGTAGTAAGCATGACTGCTTAATAAACGACAAAACTGCAAAATGACAGCTGTAACTGTCACCAATCAAGAGCTATGGGCCCACCTGATAAGCAGAACCTATTAAAACATCAAATCAAAGCCACTCATGACTATCAACTCAATCATACCAACTTTCTCATTAAATCATCATCAGGTTCTTGCTTAACAGAAATTTACAACATCCATAACATCTATAATGAGGAGTCTCTGATTACCTCAAAACTCATCATACGCTAAAGACATACTTCTGTATAAAATTACAATTGACAGAATAACAATGCGGAGTGCTAAAGTAAAATAATATAGCACAATATAAAATTAATTACATATCTGGATAAATAAATATATTCCACTGCCGAAGGATGGAAAGCATGGATACTTGACTAAAAATTACTTCTCAAACTCAACCTGCAACCTGGGAAAAAATGGTGAATATGAATGAGCGTTCAACTCAATGAATTATATAGTTATCAATATTACGTGCCATTTGAATGTTGAAAATGCCAGTGCATAATGTCATTCATATAAGCAATCACATAATCAATCAATGATAGGAATCAGTCTACAGGAATCATACTAAACCTCAATACGGGGAGCCGACCCCCACCTTGGCTCTTTGTTTCCAACTGAAATTACTTTAAAAATTCAATACATAGGGTATCAGCTGTCCCTGGCCGAAGCCATGTAGCGACCCGATTGGCAGCAATGAGCGATGAGCAAGCTCCTGAACTGTCATACACCAGTCAAAGCTCATCTATCATATATCATATTCACATTCCTAGTGATTTCTTGTGTCATCCCAATACCATCCAGCATTCACAATAATTATGCAACACATAATTAATAAATCATTTACATACATGTGTCATAATGCGCAATAATTACTCATAGTGCATAATTATATATATATAACATTCAAACAATGAATGTATGAATGCAAGTGAAACATTAATTAAATAAAAAGGAATGGAGCATTATACTAAGCTATATAACTCACAAATCTCCTCAAGCGCGACATCTCGCAACTGGAGAGA
>CATKHJ010171868.1:0-10503 GCA_949750685.1 Vernicia montana | reverse complement strand
GGTCATTGCTTTGTTTTTAAGGATTTTATAGTTTTCTCCATTACTTCCATTTTCTCTATAAGCATCTTGGTTTCTAGATGGGAGGACACTTCCCTATTCTGACAAGGATTCAAGGGAAAGGAAGGTTTAGAGTGGGTGAATGTGCTTGGCATAGAGGTAGTGTAGGAAGGGATTTGGACTGGATTAAGGTTAGCCCCATTCAGATTTGGGGTGGTCTGGTCCAAAGCTGTGTTTGGGTGAGTCGGTTTGAGGCTAACTTGATTAACCATGGCCCGCACTTCTTTGATGATGGATTTCCAGTGTTCTTCAAATTGGGTTTGTTGAGCATTCAGAATTACTTAAAAATTCTCCTATTGTTTCTTAAGGAGATTGGTCATGAGTGTGTTTAGGGCAGCCATATAAGTTGGGTCAGCCATTGGTACCTTTAAGCACAAAAGAAATCCAACAGTAAGTGATTGGTAAAGAGGTGATGTGAGTAAGGGTATATAAACTCTGAGGGAAAAGGGTCCTTTATGGTGTTATGGGCCAATTATTATTGGGCTTTGAGTATGATGGGCTAACAGTATTGGGTTTTGGGGATTTTGCCAAGGTCTTGGGCTTATAATTGCTTGTTGTGCCAAAGGTATTGAGCTTTGGGAATTATGGGACAACAATTTTGGGCTTTGGGGATTTGCCAAGGTTTTTGGGCTTAAGATTTTGTGGGACAAAAGTGATTGGGTCAAAGTGAAAGTGTTTGACCTTTCTTTGGTTCAAGACTCCACTTAAAATGAATGTATGTTGTGCATTATGGATGCATGATGAAGATGCAGTTGTGTAAGGTTTTTTGCTTTATGGAACATACAACATAAGGTTAGGTTCTAAGTTCATTACATGAAAAGGCTTGGTAGTTTTGGATAGGGTATCCATCACACTAGAGCAGCTATATACCTAACCACATGTGAGTTAAAGAGCCTCACGTGGGTCTAGTGGTACGTGCATACTTGTTACACCTTTAAAAAAGATTTAAAGGATACGTCGCGGGCTGGATAATTTCACTATCGGTGAATAGACCTAATGAGGGTTAACCACTCGATGTTACTTTCTATCCATTGTTTTCCTAGGAAACTAGGGTTTTGGACAAGAAGTCCAGATGTAGTAATGCATGAAAAGCTATTTGAACTAAAGCCAAAACTTTATTTTTATCAAAAGTAATCCTCTTTTATATTGAAAAAGATTTTATTATGTCCCTAGTGCAGTCGCCAACTGTGAGGCCTCACCCGAGAACCGGTCCGATCTGCTAAAAGGAATCAAAATGCTTTTCGGGAGAAACTCTACGCATCTGGAACCCGCTGTGAGTTCTTGAAAAATTGGAATTTGTATTTTCTCTTTAAGTAACAAGGAGTCGCCACTTTAATTTTATTTATTTTAATTGAAAAAATTAAAGGAAAACCCAAATAAAATAACTCCAAATTATTTAATTTATCCCAATGGAAAAGCACTGATCTACGAGTGACCAAAGTGGGCTCGAAGATCAGGTTTTAGTAATAAACAATAAATTTCTTTAGTTTGACTTAGGTACAAAATAACTTTATGTATGCATGAATAGGAATAAAAATGATGAATGAAGAATTTATAAGATGATGCAAAAGTTATATGGATGATAGTTTATTAAAGAAATAAATATAAATCAATCATAAAACAAATAAGATAGAGAGGATCCTTTCTCTAGCCCTTATGGGTACTAGGAAAAGGACATATATTTCTCAATTAACTTAACAAAGGAAATGCATAAAGGATAATAAAGCAATAAAAGACAGATAAATGAAAAGGGGAAAATATTATTTGAAATATTTTGGAGTTAATGTCTTAAAAATTGACATGCCTGCGTATCCCTTTGAATGGGAATCAAACCCCACGCAGTTCTTCCTTCTTGCGAAGGAGGGGTTTACTCAAAAGAGATTTTGGTTTATTAATTTAATTTAGATTTTAAATTAATAAAATTTAGATCTTTTCTGATTTAGAATTAAATAAAGATGTAGAATTTTATATCTGATTTTAGAATTGTAAAATGCAAGAGAAAGGAGTTATATCTTTGCTTTTCTTGGCTTTTCCACTGATTGGGCGAGCTTAACACCAGATCTGAGCTCCAATTCGGAATTAGGAACTTCGAAATTATAATAACAACTTTAAATTTAAATAATTTTGATAGTTGGAAGGATTTTGATATAGAAAATGTGATTTTAGTGTATCGAAATCGACAAAGTTTTAGTTATCGAAAAGGCGTTTTTTGGATTCCCTCTCTCTCCTCCTTTTTTCTAAAGGGGGGAGGGGCTATTTATAGAAAAGAAGTGGAGAGGAAAATGGGTGAAACTGACGGCGGCAAGCATGGAACGCTTTTGATGCCGCCCAGGCGATTTCTGGCCTAGCTCGGTCTGGTTCGCCTGGATCGACTCGATTTTGCACTGTTTTGGTCGATTTTGGCCCGTTTCTGATCCGATTTGGGCCCAGTTTGATTCTATAGGTTCGTAACTAAAAACTGGTCGTCTGGGGTGCAATTTTAAAGGTTCACATTGAGTAACCAAGAAATATTCCCTCATCTGATTTTGAATCAAATTTTTTGAGATAGTTTTTCTTGTTATTCAGAATAAAGCACTTACATCCAAAAGCATAAAGTATGATAAGTTGGGTTTCCTACATTTTCGTAACTCATAGGGGGTTTTTCATATAATAGATCTAATTAGCATTCTATTTAGGATATAGCAGGTTGTATTTGTAGCTTTTGCCCAAAAGTATATTGGCAGACTCCTCTCACTAAGCATAGTTCTAGCCATCTCCTCTATAGTCCTATTTTTCCTGTCAACCACCTCATTTTGCTGTGGTGTCCTTGGTGCTGAGAAGTTATGGGTAATACCATGGTCATTACAAAATGTTTCAAAAGATTGGTTCTTAAATTCCCTTCCATGGTCACTTTTAATTGAGGTAATAATATGCCCTTTCTGATTTTGAACTTTCTTGCAAAAATTAACAAAAGACTCATATGCATCAATTTTAGAGGACAAAAATAGTACCCATGTGAATCTAAAGTAATCATCCACAATGACAAATGCATATCTTTTTCCTCCTGGGCTTCTAGGTGTAATAGGTCCAAACAAATCTTTATGCAGTAACTCTAGTGGCCTAGATGTAGAAATAATAGCCTTAGGTTTAAAAGAGGATCTAGTCTGTTTTCCTTTTTGATATGCATCACAAATATGATCTTTTTCAAATTTTATCTTAGGTAAACTAGAAGCCAAATATTTCTTTAGCAATTTTGAGATTAGATGCATATTGGCATGACTTAATCGTCTATGCCAGAGCCAACTATTTTTCTCAACTGAAATTAGGCATTTTTCATTCATTTTGCATTTGTTCAAGTCAACCATATATACGTTACTAATCTGTGGTCCAAAAAACAGAGTATGATTATCATGTATAGATTGTATTTCATAATGAGTGAACTCAAAGATTACCCTTTTGTTTTTGTTGCATAGTTGACTGACACTTAGCATATTATACTTCAAGCCATTTACAAGTGATACATATTCTATTGGTGGATTTGATTCGATTGCACCTTTACCAATAATCTTACATTTACTTTTGTCCCCATACTTTATAAAGCCTACATCAATTTCTTTAAAACTTGAGAACTTGGAGCGATTCCCAGTCATACGTCTAGAGTAAGCGCTATCAATGTACTAGCTGTCTGATTCCTGCTTGCTCCTTAGGCATACCTACATAGACTACTTAGATTTAGGTACCCAATCGAGATTAGTTCCTTTGGGGTTAGCAGAGGTATGTCTTAATCTAGTATGTATACAAACCTTTTTCTCATGAGTGCAATATTCAGAAGCATGATCAGATTGATTATAGTACAAATAATTAGCATTATGATTTGAAGATGATCCAGTTTCAACTTTAAATGACTGAGTATGACTAGATGCACTTTTAAAGTATGCAGCAGATGATTTAGTATTTAAACCCTTTTTCAATTCATCAATGCATCTTGTCAGATTGGATCTCTCAAATTCCATTTTAGAGATGATTGAGTTGTTTTGACTCAACATTTCTCTTTGCTTTTTATTCTCATATTTTAGGATCTCATTTGTTTCAAATAGTTGTTCATTATTTTTAATAACACTTGACAAGTCTTGACTCATTTGCTTAATTTTTGTAAGCAAAAACTCATTTTTCATATTTTCAACAAGCAAAGCAATATTTTTCCCAACAAGATCATTATAATTTGATTTTAGGCTCAATTATTTCTTTCTTATAATTTTATGTTCTCTATATAACTCATCAAAGGCATCAAATATTTCATTTTCATCATCATTAATAGGATCGTACAAGTTTACCTCATTTTGGGTCTCTGATTCTGACTTTGATTATGTCTAGTCGTCTAGTTTGGCCATTAGACATAGATTTGCTACATTTTCCTCGTATGATTTTTCTTCATCTTCTAAGGACGATCCTTCGCTCCCACTCCAGGTTGCAATTGCAGCCTTGCCTTTCTTCTTGCTTCTTTTCTTGAGTAATGGGCAGTTAAGCTTGATGTGTCCAGGCTTGTTGCATTCGTAGCAGACTACATCAGATGACTCCTTTTAAGAAGTCTCCATTTTAGGTGAGGTGGACTTCTTGAATGGTCTTCTAGATTTTTTTCCACCTTTCTTGAAAAATCTTTTCATTTTCTTTGTCAAAGCTGCCATTTCTTCATCATCATTGGTGCTAGAACTGTTGTCACTTGAGTATACCACAAGGGCAATCCCTTTCTTCTTCTTGTCATCTGATTTTGTATTCTCATATGATTGTCTTTATGAGATCATCATTTCATAAGTTAGGAGAGATCCAATCATCTCATCATAAGTGTGATATTAAAGTCTTTTGCTTCCATTAGCACAATGACTTTAGATTCCCAAGCTTTAGGTAGTGATCTCAAAAGCTTTTTCACTTGCTCCGCTTCAGTGAAATTTTTACCAAGTGATTTCAACATGTTCACAATATTAGTGAACATAATATTCATCTTAGCTACAGTCTCACTTTGTTTCATTTGGAACATTTCATATTCTCTTAAAAGGAGATTAATTTTAAACTCCTTGACCTGATTTGTTCCTTCATAGGTAACCTCAAGTTTGTTCCATATTTCCTTAGCCGAAAAGCAAGATGATAATTTATTATACTTCGTTGGATCTAAAGCACAATGAAGCATGTTTATAGCTTTAGTATTCTACTGGACTAATCTCCAATTCTTCTTTAGGTACCTATTCTTCCCCAACTATTTTTCTGGGAACTTTAGGTCCATTGAGAATATTTCTCCAGGCATTTATATCAGTTGATTGGATGAAATATCTCATTCTATTTTTCTAGAAGGAGTAATTTGTACCATTAAATAATGGAGGTCTAGTGATAGATTGTCCCTCAAGTATCAGAAAGCCAAGCATAGCCATTGAATCTTTTCTCAAGGATGTTAAGCCTTTGCAGGTGAGACTTGCTATGATACCAAATGAAAGTTAGGTGTCTGTAGTAGTCCGAAAAAAGGGGGGGGGGGGGGGGGGGGGTTGTGAAATGGGCTTCTTTGGAATTCTTTCAAATTAGCTAACCAAAAACACTACTGATCCTTTGAATGACTTTAAGTACAAAATAAAGTTTAGAAAAGACAAGTTAAAGATCAACACTTAACGGTTTGAAAAAGCAATGAATTAAAATTCTGAAGTGATCAACACTTAACAGTTTGAAAAAGCAATGAATTAAAATTCTGAAGTGGGACAGTAATCAAATAGGTGTTTATATAAGTTTTAGCTGCCTGGTGATCGAATCAGAAAACTTGTCTATCATTGGCCTTATGCTAATTGAATTACTATATCAGTTAGATGATTGTATTGAACATGGATAGAACTGAAAGTATTGCAAGTGAAATGAAGTAATTTAAACTTAAAGGATTCACTTTATATCAATGAATTTTGATAAAAGTGATTTTTCTTTTTATTAAATTCTTACAACCAAACTTTAGAATATCTCAAGGAGCATAGTTAACTAGATTAGACAGAGAACACAAAGGAAAGTAAATGGGTAGGAGGATAATTAGAAAATAGAAAGCAACACATCAATTTATCCAAATTCGACCTTCTTGCATACATCCAATCCTCAAAGTAAACCACTTTGAGATTTATCTCTACTAAAACAACTCTATTAGTAGGCCAGAGTCAAGCCTGTTACCATCCTTAACCTCTATTCTATCCTACTCGCTCTACGAAGGCGCGACGGTCTTAGGGCATGGGTAAGTTTAAGACGACCAGAGACCCGTAAAATCCTTCTATACCGTGAATCCGTTCACATGTAAAATCATAAACAAACTTACTCAAAAGTATAAATGAACCATATAATGGGCCAAACTTAAAACCACAGAAATCTAGTAACAATTCAACTTCAAAATAACAAAGTCTTTCCATTTTATTCATTTAAATCACTTCGATACATGGATCCTTTTACAATCTACGAAGCGTCTAAGATAAAGCAACAACAACTATGACTTTTATAAAATAATTAATTACAATCTTAAAATAACATATACATAAATAGCTAGAGCTTCTTTGATGGAGAAGGATAACCAAAAAGATTTTGACCTTCTGCTTCTAACTCCTCCTAACTCACACTTGAAATCTACAGACGATATAGTGAACCGTCAACTCAGTAAATTATGTAAATGCATGTCAACACAAAGGTTTATGAAACAGCAGTGAATCTAAATACAAAATAAACATATACATATATCATTTTATAGGGTATTTACGAATAATACATATGTGCCGAGGAGAAAAACAGGCACCAAAGGAACATTCATCATGACATAATCATATATAAGAGAACTTAGGGTAAACATAACCAAAAATCCCACGAGTCTCAACATAGTCATAACTATCAAAGATCTAATGGGTGAGACGAACAACATCCTCAAAAGTCTCAGCAATCAGTAGCATCAAAAGAGTCATGGCCTCTGAATAATATACCATCTTTGGTATGAAAACAGAAAGGACAACTACTACGCCCTGAAACACCAACACATACTTACAAGGATACATTTGACTTAGTTTATAGACCCGATCAGTTGAGTCACCTATGCACATGGTCTAATAGATTTTTCTCCATTAGTTATGTGTTTTGTCAGTACATGGTCAAGGCTAGGTACTGACTCGATAGGATTATCATTTCAAACAATAGGTTAGCCCAAATGGCCTCATCATTTAAAATAATAATGGCTTCAGCCCAAGTTGACTCATCATATCAAAACTCAATATTTTTCATAATAAGGATTACAAAAGTAAGTTACCAACAAATGGTAACAATAACACTAATGAAAGTAATTTTCAAAATACATAATGCTCAACAAAGGAATGGATTTCAACGAAAACACATAAAGTGGTCTCGCAATGCATTCATACATTTCATAATGTACCTCTCTAGCCATAGCTTCTCCAATAAAGTCACAAATCACCATCATCATGTGCGTTGTGGCCTCTTAATAACTCCCTAATCATCATCAAGTTTGGTATCTACCATCGTTAGGCTCATCGAAGATCTACTATCAAGATCTACATAGAGCTCTTCTAAGAAAACAAGAAGATCAATCCACCACTTGGGTCTCTGGTTTAATCTGAAGATCAGCTGATTTCTTTGGAAGAAAAGAAACATTAAAGGAGATTCATATTTGAATATGAACTCTGGCTAAGACTTAGAGATGTGAAAAGAAATGCAAAACTTAAGTTTTTGAAAGAGAAAGAAAATGGAAAGATTGTATTTTTGAACGATTTAGATATCTTTATATAGAGAAAAATAATAAAATAATCTATAGTAGCAAACAACTGGTCAACAATTGGTTATCGGGAAGCTAAATTTTTATTGGGAAGGTAAACTTTTATTCATAGCCATACCTTTTTCTGTAAAATAAGTTTATTGAGTATATAACTTTTAATTTGGATCATTCATTTTTCTAGGAAACTGTCAGTGGTAGACGACTGGTCTTATCAATCATTCATTCTATTCAGAGCTACTATACCCAAAGAAAAATATCTTACACCATAAGCCAAACAAACACTAGGCTACCAAAGCACTAACACACACTCTTAAACAACTAAAACTTAATATGAACATGGTATAATACTATACAAACGAACCTATCAACTCACCTCGTCAAAAGACGAGTCCTCTAATTCACTTCGCATTTGTAGCCTCTTTAATAAGTCTCATAGTTCACTTCGTTGCTCTATGATCATCCTCAGCCTCGTCACCAAGTTCCTTGACTTCTCTCACATGTGCCAAACTCCTTAGCTTAACTTACTCAGTTCACATTGTCTATATCATACCCTTATGCTTGCTTCGCTTGTGCCGAGTTCATATGTATACCTTGTTTCGTCATCGACGTCTTCCACTACTCATCGTCTTCCTCATCAACATCGAGCTCATCTATCTAGGCTTTTCCTTCGTTTGTCTCATATCCCATCTGTCTTCATCTTTGATGTTTTTCCTTACTGAAATTTCACTTTTATCACCAATCTTATCCTTAGTATCTGATACTTGCTTGAACAGGGAGTCCATCATCCCCATCTCCTTATCCTTAACAATTCGTATAACGACTTGGAGTGTTACAATCGAGCTCTACCATTTCATCCTTAAGATGGTAACGATCATTACTATACAGTAACTCTCATTAATATAAGATTGGTAACGCTCATAAATTTCGTCTCAGTCCTAAATTCTTGAATTTTGATTTAAGCGTAATGAGAGTGAGCAATACATAACGTTTGTTATGCCCTGCAAGCTGCAAACACTTAGAAATAAAGATCATATAATATTTTAATTAAATTTACTAAATTTTGGCATCATCAAAACACACACGAGTACAACAATATTAAATATTTAAAAATTATAAATAATGTTTGTAAGAATTACCATATTTATATTTAAAATAATATATATATTAAAATAATTAATTATAAAATTTCAAAATATTAATTTCATTATTCTTGTTATTTATACCATACATTAAAAAAAAAAAAAAAAAAAAGGAAATGGTACTCTTTGTACTATAGTACCGGTTATGGTAGGTATTAATTTCAGCTATTAGGAAAGACGCATTGTCATAAAAATAAAAATAAAAATAAAAATTATATGGCAAAATAATTTCATGATTTTGGAGCTAAACTAATGTGTGCTTTATTAGCTATATTGATAAACAAATTTATGTTATTACGCCATATGACTTTAGAGATAATTTCTTTTGTTAATACCATATGACTTTTGATGAATGGAAGTATTTCTTGACTTTAAACAAAAGGGAATATAATAATGTGTTAAGAATAAATTACATCCTTAATCATTATTTGACATTTTAACATTAATAATTAGTAAAATTTTATTAAATAATTATATTTTCCAGTTATTAACTATTAGTCGTTACCTACTAATTATTACGAATCATTACCAACTATCAATTAGAGGTGTACATTGGTTGGTTTGAGCGATTTGTAAGTAAGATGTCAGAACAAACTGATATTTTTGGTTTGACAAATCTTTAAATCGAAACCAAATCAAAATGATGTGAAACTCATAATTTCGAGTTGGTTTGATTTATTAAAAATTATATCGGATTTGGTTTAGATCTATTAGAAAAACGTTTGGAAAACATTTATAATTTTGAATAAAAATTAAGTATTTTGTAACTCCCTTAATCAAATTTGTAACTCCCTCATAATTGTCTATGTATTTATTATCATTTTCTTTCTCTATATAAAGAGAATTTTAGTGTGTGTTAAAGACACGAAAAACAAGAGAAAAACTTTTATTGTTGAGTCTTTTTTTTCTGGTCATAAAATCAAGCATTGTTCTAATGGGTGGAAAAATAATCTTGTGGTGCTTAAAATTACGTGGCTACCGTTGTATCCTGGGAGACAGATGTCGAAACAAAAACCTCAAGTACTACGGTGAGAAACGAATATGTTTTAAAGAAACTGTGTGATACAAAAGCATTAGTTATATTTTATTGTAAGTTTGTTATATTGTATTTTTGCTTTGCTTCGCCTCCACTATGCTCCGCATGCCTCAGCTTCACCTTCGCCTGTCTAAGCTTCGCCTTAGCTAGTTAAGCTTCGCCTGTCTTAGCTTAGCCAGTCTCAGCTTCACCAATCTCAACTTCACTAGTCTCAGCTTCACCTATCTCTGCTTAGCCTGTCTCTACTTCACCAGTCTCTGCTTTGCAAGTCTCCACTTCATCAGTTTGCTTGTCAGAAATGAAGAAGATGTGACATCATTTCGTCTATTATTATTATTATTATTATTATATGCACTTGTTTGTGTCATTTATATTAATAAGATCGAATTAAACTTTATATAAATTTTAAATTTGAATTGCTTTCCATTAAACACTTATTTTAACTTTTAAAAATTATAAATAAATATATATATATATATTGTTGATTTATTCTAACAACTATTATA
>CATKHJ010171792.1:0-17416 GCA_949750685.1 Vernicia montana | reverse complement strand
TGAATCTTTACTACCTCGGCCAAGGATTTGATTATCAAGAATAATCAGATAGCATAGGATTTCTTCCTTGTTTATTCAAGTTAATGAATTCTCTCTTGGCGATTACTTACCTCCATACATAACTAGTTAGAACCATCACATGCCATATACCTTTACATGAATAGTATTAGTATATAAGCAGTAACAAATCCCAACTACTAATGAATGAGATACAGTGTCCCTCAAGTCAAAGACTATATATACAATTATGACCTAGACGATGATTTATTGACTAGCAATAAAACTCCATGTTATCATCATCTAACGTCACAGTTCAATCATTCATCACATGAATATCCACATATTTATATCGACAACTTTTGTCAAGCAGCATGATGCTCGCTGCCTCTATAATCATAAGTATCACATACTGATTATAGAATACAAACAGAGGTGATGGTCTTTTCGAAATTAATGACGCCCAGTCATTATTCCTATGACCATGAACATTTAAAGTATTTGTTTGAGAACGATCTGTCATCCATATTCTCAACACTTGAGAATAGATCCTCTTAGAAAATACTAAAGGACTAAAAATATATATTTAATACAATGGAACAATTGATTTATACAAACATATATTTATTTCTATTAATTAAGATATTGTTTTACATTTACATAAATATATACACAGCTCTAGGCCATATACTATAACAATAATTGGAGTCATTAATAGGTTTTTACCTCATATTTTCCCAAATTAAAATAAAGTAAGTTGGTGACTCTAAAACACTTTTCAAAATCAACCAATATGAACCCAAGGGTTCCATCGTGAGTACAAACCCAAATGAGCATTTCAATTCCCTCTAGCAGATCGGATCGGTGCTAGAGCGAGGCCTCACAGTTGGCGACTCCACTGGGGACCACCTTCTTTTTAATAAAAGAAAATAAGAGGACTGCTAATTGGTTAAAAAGTTTGACTTTTAATATAGTTGTGACTTTCATGCATCACTTGCATAGGCTCTTTGCCTCCAAACCTAGTTCTAGGAAAACAATGGATAGTGAGTAGTATCGAGTGGGCAGCTTTCCTTAGGTCTGTTTGCCGATAATGAAATCATCCACCCCGCGATGAATCCTTTGATCCTTTCAAAGGTGTAACAACCATGCACGTACTGTTGGACCCATGCGAGGCTCCTTGACTCATATGTGGTTAGGTATATCGCTGCTCTAGTGTGACGGGTACCCAATTCTAAACTACCCTTACCCTTTCATATAGTGAACCTAGAACCTAACTTTAGGTTGTATGTACCATAATCAAAGCCTTGCACAATTGCATATTTATGAAATATTTTTCCTATGTATATCATGCATTCATAATGTATAAAATAACATGCATTCATTTTAAGTGGAACCTTGAACCGAAAAAGGGTCAAACACTTTCATCTCAACCCAATCACCTTCACCCCACAAACTTTAAGCCCAACCTCCTTAGCCCATTATCTTCAAGACCAACCCATTACCCCTAAAAGCCCATCATCCTTGGCCCACCATCACCCTTAAGCCCAAACATCCTTGGCCCACCATTACCCTTAAGCCCAACATTCTTGGCCCATCATTACCTTTAAGCCCAACATCCTTAGCCCTCTATTACCCTTAAGCCCAACATCCTTAGCCCACCATTACCCTTAAGCCCAACATCTGTGGCCCATCATGCCTTAGGTGATCCTCGAAGCCCAAAAATGGTTTGCCCATAATGCAATAGGGAATCCTTTTCCCTTAAAATTTGTATGCCCTTGACCTTTATCACCTTTCCTGTTCCATACCCATCACTTACTGGGTTTCATTTTATTTTGCTTCAAGGTACCAATGGCCAAGATAATTGATATGGATACCATGGACACCATCCTTAAGAAGCAAGAAGAGAGCTTCCAGACCATCCTCATTGCCGCCCTTAATGCTCAACAAGCCAGCTTCAATAAGGCATTAAGCGCCCAACAGACCAGCTCCAATAAAGCAAGGGCTCATCTCACTACAACTCTCAGCACACAATAAGCCAAGTTCACCAAAGCTTTGAAATCCCAATGCCAACTCATCAATGAGGTAAAGGGAATGATAAATTAGGTCAAATCAATTGATGCTGCATCTGGAATAATACCCAAAAGCTCCATATCTCCAACTTCAAGCACCAAAGCCATCCTAACTTCCATTTTGGATCATATTGACAATGGAAAAAAGCTCACAAACACTTAACCACTAAACACTACTTCCACCCCAACTCTAATTATTGACCTGACCAATTCCACTCCATCCATCCCGAACACCAATATTGATCCAATAATCAATGGAAAGGCACTTACACCACTGATCCCAAGCATCAATCCTTACTCTTCTTTGAATCCTTTTCAAAGTAGGAAGAAGTCCATCCCATTAGTTACCTCGAAGCACAAGATGAATGAACCTGAGTAGATTTGCATGGGGAAAAGAAATGGCAAAAAGAGTGACACCTACATTCCTTTTACCTCTGCTAAATGGAAGAATGTGGATACCTACACTCCCTTTACTGATGTAGAGTGGAAGAGCATAGAGCCTGCTGCCATTGCTAACTACAAATCTGTGAAAGTGGAAAGGAGGAAGTTCACAGATTTAGATGTGCCCTTGAGTGTTATTTATCAAGATGCTTTGCAGCAAAATTTGGTGACACCTTTAGAACCAAAGGCACCGTCAAATCGTTTGTCCAAAAATTATAATGCTAATGAATTCTGTGAATACCATCACGGAGCTGGATATAAGACAGACGTGTGCAAGAGCTTAAGGCACAGAATCCAAGACCTCATTGACAAGGGAGACTTCATCCTTCCTATACCAAATACCATCATTGACCTCTGAGCCACTATCAACTCCCTCAGTTCCAAAGCAGCAAAACATCGAGGCTGCTCTCCTTGAGTAAGTCCTCATGATCAGAAGTGGAGTAAAACCAGACCTTTCTTATTGAAAATCCACCAAATGAGTCGGTACTTTGAGGAGGACACCAGTCCTAGAGTTAGAATTTGTTAGAGTCAGAGTCCAAGTCCAAAAGATTAGGGTCTATTTGTCAAAGTCATGTCTTCATTTCTAATTTTGAGTCTGTAATCATCATTCCCAGTCTGTCTTTTAATTGTTTATATCATGGATGATGGCATTCTTTTTTACAATAAAATTTGAATTTTTCATACTTTTTGTCTTTTACTTCATTATGTGTACTCTTTTTCTGAATCCAATATGACTGAAACAAAAAATTAATAAACTCTTGCACAAGGAAAAAGTTACATGCATTAGTTGGAAGAATCAAAAGTTTGCAGATGAATACATGAAGCAAAAAGCCACGACAATTCAAAGTTGAATCCAAAAAGAGTTCAGCAAGGTGGTTGGTTCGGCAAACCAATCGCTCGCCCGCCAATATCAGTCAAGATAGCACCCAGGAAGAATAGAAAGGTTCACATGTAATGAATGCTATCTAATAAAAGTGATACAGTCTTCATCTGTTGGTTGAATCGCATGACTAAATTTTACAATTGTCTCTTTGACTAATCCATATGTGAATTCTAATCAAACATGGGTTTCCATTGATCATGGTAATGGAATGAATGAGATTGCACTATCTCAAGAGATCACAAGAGTTGTGACAGATCTCCACAAGGTGGCTTGAAAAACAACTGCAAGTTCTTGGAGGCATGAAAGTTGAATCAATCTAAAATCCCCCAAGCAAATGTACATACACATTAGTAATGATAAAGTGAATAGGAGCAGCCTCATATCATCTTTTATCCAAACTGACATCCTTTGTTAGGTTTGGAGCACTCTTAGGAATCATCAATGATTCCCGCTCTCAAAAAGAAACATTCATGAATGAGTTTTGTAACACCCACTTTGCAAGAATCATTGAAAATAGCATCAACAGTTGCCATTGGAGATTACAATTAACTTCCATTTGTGCTTTACTTAGGGGAAATACCTTATTCATTAATGGATGAAATAGAGTTGATGCAACAATTGAGATGTAAATTCTTCTAGCTAGAGACAAACAAGTGTCATGATCAGGTGCAAAAAGGTAGTCAGGGCTCCAACTTCTTATCTAAAGTTTAAAACACAATGGGTTGCCCATAAATGCTCAAGAAAATCTTGCCTAAAAAGAGTATCGTCCTAATGGGTTTAGATGGAATCCAATATTCCAGCCTCTGGCCTCTATAATCAACCAAGAAATAATTTGTTTTGGTGCATTGTAAATAAGAACTACGTAGACCTGACCCTCCTAAGAAAGGACAAGTAAAGGAACAGTAAAAGTGGAGGTACGTAGGTAGCCCAATCTGGGCACGGTCCAAATATAAATTCTCTTTTGCCAATATCACTCTCCTCTTCACTTAAAAAAAAAAAAAAAAAACTCGCTAAGTTGAGAACTTGAAAGGGCGGCTTAGGCAGAAATTAGAGCAAGCTCGTCGAATTGAAAACCAGAAAAGGTGGCTTGGGTAGAAATTAGAGCTAATAATGAAATGGTTCACTAAGTTGAAAACTCGAAAGGGCGACTTAGCCAAAGGATGGAGCAAGTTTGTTAAAATGGCAACTCAAAGCATAAATTGAAACTTTATTTTGTTCAAATTGGATTCAATATCTAGTTGATCATTTTGTCCTGTCTCGTTCAAAAATAAAAGTCAAGTACTTAGTCATTTTAGCTTATGTCTAGGAAAAGCTAAACAATTCTTCCTCTCCCTAGAGTCATATTTTTTGAGTCTTCAAATCATCAAGTTAATTTTTCTACATCACTCGTTAAGAGAGTGTTTGTTAGAGTCTTCACCTTATGTCTGTCAAGCTCATCCTAGTAGCTCTTACCTTTCCAGTCTTTTTCTGCCATCATCCTTCATGTCATAGGAGTTCAGTCGTATCCTTCAGTCCATACGTCTAACCTACTAAGTCCAACTCATAAGGTGGCACCCCACCTTTTTTACTAATCTCATTAAGGCTAGTTGACAAAGTGCCATTAATCTCAAACTCTTATAAGGCCAGAGCTCCTTAGCCAAAACCCCAATCAGATATGCCTCCCAGAGCCCATCATCTCAAGTTCCTTGGAAAATCATGTCGTCCTTCCAAGCTCAAGCCTCCTTGGCAAATCATACTATCCTTCTAAGTGCAAGCCTCTTTGGCAAATCATTTTATCCCTCCAAATCTAAACTTCCTTGGCAAATCATCTGATCACTAAGGTCCAAGTCTTTCAAGACTCATGATCCATGAAGCCCAGTTTCCTTGGCAAAGCCAAAGTCGAGCTATGACTCCCAAGACTTATCATCCTCAAGCTAATTAAAAAATGGCCCAAACTAATCAAAGTCCATCCCATGACATACCATCCTTATAAAACCAAGCCTCCTTGGCAAATCATATCATTCCTAAAGTCCAACTCCTTTGGACAAGCAAAATCAAAGGGCAAACCAACTGGTCAAATCACCTCCAAAAGCCATGTCTAAAGGCAGACTCTTAATAGATGGGTCACATAAAAGCTAACCCACAATCTTCATCTTTTCCAAGGCCAAGCTTAATCGAGCCTTCCTCCCTAATCCTCTTCGAGGCCAAGCTTAACCGAGCCTTCCTACCTAATCCTCTCTAAGGCCAAACCTAATGGAGCCTTCCTACCTAATCTTCTCTAAGGCCAAACCCAACCGAGCCTTCCTACCTAATCTTTTCTAAGGATAAACTTAACCGAGATTTCCTACCTAATCCTCTCTAAGGCCAAACCTAACCAAGCCTTTCCCACCTAATAACCTCCCAGGCTAAACCTGACCTAGCCATTCGAGATAACCTCATAGGCTAAAACTGACCTAGCCATCCAAGATAACCTTTCAGGCTAAACCTGACCCAGCTTTCCAAGATAACCTCCTAAGCTAAACCTGACCTAGTCATCCAAGATAACCTTCCAGGCTAAACCTGACCCAGCTTTTCAAGATAACCTTCTAGGCCAAACCTAATCTAGCATTTCAAGCATAACCTCCTCCAAAGCCAAAAACCTGACCTAGCTTTGACTTTCTCCTAAGGCCGAACAACCAAGCCACTTTTCCTCATCCTTCCAAAATAGGGGCACCCTCCTCTACAAAGATTAGCACTCTCCTACCAAGTTGACCCTTCACAAGTTCAAGGTATCCAATTCATAATTTTGCATATTCATATGCATTTCACACTAAACAAGTCACTAATCAGAGATCTTGAATTAAGACGGATCATCAATCCGAATTTTATTAATCAAGACGGATCATCAATCCGAATTCCTGAATCAAGCAGTTTGAGGGTTATCCACCCAAACCAATCAATCTTAAAGAATCAGACCCATCCTAGGATAGCCTTAGGATCCATGCCTTAAATCTGAATTAGGTTTCCCTCCAAAAATCAGACCCATCCTAGGATAGCCTTAGGATCCATACCTTAAATCTAAATTAGGTTTTCCTTCTATAATCAGACCCATCCTAGGATAGCCTTAGGACCTTTTTCCTAAGCAGACCGGGAATATTACTTCCAAATCTCCCAAAGATACCGGGAGCAAGCTTATTTCACCCATAAATGTCTAGCAATGATTATGGTTCTTTTTCCATTTCATTATCATCCTCCACCCATAAACGTCTAATTTCTCAATTAGGCGTTAATTTGGTTCCCTCTTCCATCTTCATTTACAGTCAAACAAATCCTTCACCTAGACATATCTAACCTAAACATCCCTCTGGTTCATTTCCCCGCTCTTTATCTAAGTCAGTCCCATCTTTCACCCAGAAATATCTAGCCTCTGACCTAGACTTCTCTCTGGTTCATTTTCCCGCCTTCATTTATCAGTCAACTTTCACCTATAAATGTTTAGAAATACTTAAACATCCATGTGGTTCATTTTACCATTCAATCACTTATGTCACCCAAACATATCCAAATCCTGATTTAGACATCCCTATGTTTTCTTTTATTAACTTCCTCATATTTAATCATTTCGGTCACTCAAACATGTCCAAATCCTTATTTAGGCATCCCTTTGGTTCCTTTTACCATCTTCCTTCATCATTTTACCCACCCAAACATGTCTGAATCCTGATTAAGACACCCCTATTGGTTCCTTTTTCCACTCCTCCTTCTCAGGTTCACTATCATCAGAATTCCCTTACAGACCAGACAATTCTATTGAGGGGGCAACTGTGAACTCTTAATTTTGCACCCCCAAAAATGTATAAATAATATATAATAATAAGAATAACAATTTAAAAAAAGGAAGTGTAGCCTGCGGGTACCACAGGGCTGCCTGCTGTTGTCACAGGGGCTCTTGCGGTAGCAAATTGCTGCCGCAGATAGCCCCTGCGAAATCGCAGGGCCAGCCTATGGCAACGTGTACCTGTTTCATTTTCCCACATCGAAATTCACAGAAAATCATCCCCAAGTCCTTCCACTATATATTCAGATCCCCCAACTCAGTTTTTCTCACCTTTCAACCTCCTGGCTTGCTTGATTAGCCTTTGCATCAAGCGAACCATCCCTATAAGCTTAGTCCGCCAAGGAACGAGCTTCCTAGTTTTAAATTTTCTATTATTTTTTATTTTATTGTTTCTTTTCTACTACTCCTTGCTTTGCAAAGAAAATTGGATTGCGACTTTCCGAGCTGACCCACCGAGTCAAAAGTTCCCTGCCGCCAAGTCTCCAAAGCCGCTCAAGTGCAAGGTAAGTTTCTTTTCCTTTCTCTTTTCATTTTATTTATTTATTTAATTTATTTTTCCCTCCTTAGGAATAGTCTTTTTATTTATTTATTTTTCCCTCTTTGGGATTATTCTTTTCTTCCCCTTTGGGCTTCTTGCCTAATTCTTTTCTCTTAATTGATTCACTTAAGTTAGTTAATTAAAATCTGAAATAATTAATTCAACTTGGTAATCAATTAAAATCAATTCAATCAATCAACTCAATCAATCAATCAATCAAAACATGATAAAATGGTTTGACTAAACAAACCCCTTCGCAAGAAGGGAGAACTGTGTGGGTTCTGATTCCCATTCAAAGGGATACGCAGGCATGCTTGGTCCAAGCATCAAATCCAATTAAAACTAACCAACTTCTCTCCTCATCACCTTATTCACTTTAATTTAATTTATTTTGTTATATTGATTTCATTAGGATTAGTTTAGGGAATGTGTGACTTTCCTAGAACCCATAAGGGCTAGAGGAGGTATCCCCTAATTTAGATTTTTGTTGTAATTGTAACTTACCTTTTCTCTTCCTTTTATCCTCTTCTTGTTTATTTTATGTATAACATGCTTCTATCATATTGTCATGCTTCATATTAATTGTACAAGCATTATTTATGAAATCAACTTTAAATCACAACTTTATTAAATGCCAAACTAATTAAAATGAATCGAAAACCTAGTCCCCGAATCCTCTTTGGTTTCAAGGCTAGTGATCTTTTCCTTTAGGATATAATTGGAGTCATTAATGGGTTTTTACCTTATATTTTCCCAAATAAAAATAAAGTAAGGTGGTGACTCTAAAACGCTTTTCAAAATCAACTAATATGAACTCGAGGGTTCCATCGTGAGTACAAACCTGAATGAGCATTTCGATTCCCTCTAGCGGATCGGACCGGTGCTCGGGCGAGTCCTCACACAGACGCATCAGTACAACCTAACACGCGTCCGCCCAATGAGCTGGCGGCTACCCTGGCGTCGTCTGCCATCTTCTCTCGTGGACGCGCACAGTTCTGACGAGCATCCGCAAACCGCACTTGCCGCTGTACCTCTGTGCATGAAAATGACCTTTTTACTCCCTTCTTTAACCTACTTTTTCAACCCTTTTTAGTCTTTTCTCCCTCATTTTCTCCTATAAATACCCCCTTCCATTCCTCATTTCAATTCACCCCTTGAGCACTTGTTGATAACTGTCCACTTGCTCTCTTCTCTCTCTCTCTAGTTATTTTTTTCACACTCATTTTGAGTAATCACTCTAATTAATTAAATTAATTAGTTAAATTCTTTTGAAATTTAATTAATTAATCTTTAACTCAATTCGATTTATTAATCTTTTTAATTAATCACTTTAATTAATTAATCTTTTTAATTAATTAAAAATTTGGTAACTAAACAATCAATCAAATTAATTTCCTTTTTTAAACCAACCTCGTTTTACGAAACGGAACTCCGCTTCGGCAAAACCACTCACCCACCACACAAACCCAAAAAGAAGATATAATCTCTTACCCTCACTCAAATCCCAAATCAAATCAATCCAATCAAATCTAACTGATTCTTAAACTCGTCCACCTTACAGTAGAATGAACTATATGGGTTTTGATCCCCATCTAATGGGGTACGTAAGCATGCTTGAAATTTAATTCCAAGCCTCAAATCCAAATCCCCAATCAATCCCATTCCCTTTTTATTTTTCAATATCAATTCAATCCATTATACATATAAATGTTAATTAATGTTATTAGTTAATTATTTTAGAGTAAAGGAGCGATCTTGTGATTTCCCTCATACCCGTAAGGGTTAGAGGAAATACTCTCCTTTGTTTGTGGATGTTTAAATACTTGCTCTTTATTTTTCCACACACTCATAATTATGCCATGCTCATGCACTTTAAATTGTCATTAATACTTTCCATCCATGAAATTAATTTTCAAGTCAAATCAAACTTAAGAGTCAAATTGAGATTATTTTAAAACTAAAAACCTAGTCCCCGAGCTCAACCTGATTCGAAAACTAGTGACTTTATCCTTGGGTAAATTAATCAAAGATTAATGAATTGGAATCAAATTGGATTTTTCCTTAATTTTCCTATTAAAAATAAATTAGGGTGGCAGCTCCTGAACCCTTTCAAAAATCAAATTAATTTTCTAAGGTGATAGTCGCTTCCAATCGTGAGCACCAAAACTCGTATCTTAACTCTCTTAAAAATCGCTCGCCTTTCTTTAAGGCATTTACATTTTCTCCAGGCGAGGGGAGGAGCATTCATGCAAGGCCTTACAGGTCTCAAAAGTCTGTAGGATATTGTTCAGAGACTCCTTACTTGGCCCATCCTTTATGAATTCAATTTTATCTTCTCGAGTTATGGACACATATCCAATGCTTCTATAGCGTGTGTTACAATTTCATCTCGCGCATTTGTAGCAGACTCCCATTCTCTTAGCTCTCCTTTTCTTCGAGTAAGAACTTCTTCCCATTCTTGGTAAATGTTTAACAAAAGCTTGGCATATAATTGATGTTCTCTCAAAGTTTGCAACACCATACGAAGGTGCTCTTCATGTCCTTCTCAACTCTTCGAATACAATAGAATATCATCAACGAACACAATAACAAACTTGTCTAAAAATGACTTGAAGACCTTATTCATTAATTCCATGAAAGCAGTCGGTGCATTCGTTAACCCAAAAGGCAGTACTAAGAACTCATAGTGCCCATATCTTGTTCAAAATGTTGTCTTGGGTACATCTTCCTTTCAAATTCTCAACAGATGATAACCTGATCTCAAATTTATTTTAGAGAAATGGCTTACCCTTTGTAGCTGATCAAACAAGTTATCAATCTGAGGAAGAAGATACTTATTCTGAATGGTGACTTTGTTGAGTTGTTTGTTATCAATACATAATCACAAAGAATTATCCTTCTTCTTTACAAACAACACCGATGCACTCCATAATGAACTACTGGGTCAAATAAACCCCTTATCAAGCAAATATTGCAACTGCATCTTCAATTCTTTCAATTTAATTGGTGTTATACAATAAGGAGGTATAGAGATTGGATTAGTCCCCAGTAACAATTCAATATTGAATTCAATCTCCCTTTCTTGAGGTAAACCAGGTAACTCTTCAGGGAAGACATCCATAAACATCTTAACAATTGGAGTTTGTTCCAATCCCTTAACTTCGTGCTTGGTATCCCTAACATAGTCCAAATACCCTTGGCATCCATTTCTTAATAATCTCCTTACTCTGATTGTAGAAATCAAATCATGGTGTACCTCACTCCTTTCCCTTTGGTACTCAAATTCATCTCCCAAAGGTGGCTTAAACACTACCTCATTCTTATGGCAATCTATGGTAGCAAAATACTTAGAGAACTAATCCATGCCTAAGATAATATCAAACTCTAATAATGGCAATTCGATCAAATCTACCTTAAGCTCTCTATCACCTATTTTCACCATGCAAGAAGGGAAAACATTCTAGACTTCTATCTCTTCCTCTAAAGGTGTAGATACAATTAATGGATTCTCTAACAATTTGTATACCATAGATAATTTCTTAGCAAAACAAAAGAATACAAAAGAATGAGTAGCTCCATAATCAAATAGCATTTTTGCATCTACAGTTTGGATAGAAAGAATACTTGTAACAATTGTATTAGAGGCCTGTGCCTCCTGCTAAGTCAAAGAAAATACTCTTCCTCTACCTTTCCCCATAGGAGTTTGCCCTGAACCTCTGGTAGCCTCAATAATTCTTCCAACACTCCATCTTCCAACTTGTATACTACTATTCCCAACCCTTTCCATCTGAACTGTAGATTGAGAAACTTGGGGTCTACTAGTTGATGCTACTTGTGGGAAATCCTTCACAAAATGCCATTGTTGTCCACATCCAAAATAAGCACCAATCTCTAAGTAATATTGACCCTTATGCCTCCTTCCACAAGTTGGGCACTGAGGATTTGACATCCTTAGAGGTACTGAGCTAGCGGTGCAAAAACTCATATGAGAAGTATATCTAGAAGGATTTTGCCTTGGCTGGAACCTCCCTAATTGTCCTCTAAACCCAATTGGTGTAGTTGACTGTACTAAAATCTCCATACTTTTCACCCCACTATCATTTCTACCCTGCTTAGATGAATTCCAACTCTAGCCTTCTTCTTTTGCTCCCTTGTTACCATTACTTCCATTTCTCTCAATCACCCTTGTATTATCTACAATCTTAGAGTAAGAATCAAATTCATAGGCAGTTAGCACCTTGAACAAAAGGTGCAATCAATCCTCTCTTAAAGCATTGAATTCTAACAGTTTCATCATGCACAAAAGATGGTGCAAACTTGCTCAACTTACTAAACTTCTTAGCATAATCGGATACAATTATGTCTGGAGTCTGAACAAGCCTCTCAAACTCTAAGGCCCTAGCCTCCCTCACACTTTCTAAAAGGAACTCATTTATCACCATCTCTTTAAATTGCTCCCAAGTAACTTCATCATCACCTCTAAGAAATCCAGCTACACTTTTTTTAAACCAATCTTTCACATCACCCTTCATTAAGTGACCAACAAACTCCACTGGTCTTTTATCTGGAACCCTTATAATCTGTGTTTTATCCTCCACTTCCTCAAGAAATTCTATAGGGTCCACATCACCCTTGTACTTGGAGGCTTTAGCTTCAAGAACTTTTCATAGTTGATTTCCTCTACTTGTGGTACAACTTGTGGTTAAAGTGGAGTGATTAGAGGAGGAGCACCTGGAGTAACAGGGGCAGCAAGAGTAGAAGGAACAAGTTGTTGCCTCTATTGGATAACAAACTCAACTAAGATCTCATAGTTCCTTTAGAGTTCGTATAATCTCTGAGCCATAGAAGCTACGTCAATAAGAGGTGCAGGAGGAAGAACCACATTATCACCGCTCGACCAACAGAACATTTATCAGGAGGAACAAACCTTCTAGGATGACCTCGTCCACGTCGAGGAGGCATCTCTCTATACTGATAAGATGAAACAAGGTAGACTTAGGCTCATAACATAACGATATACACAGATCTAGATCAAAGGAAAACATAACAATGACATGACAAGATCCTATACTCCGTAGTTTTCCTAGTCATGCATACTCCTAAGTTAGAGAACCTATAATATCTTCTATAGTTTTAAACTTATGATCTGATACCACCTTTATCACACTCCGACTCCATTGGCGTGACGGTCCTAAGGCATGGATAGGTTTAAGACCACTAACCACCCATAGAACTCAATGATTCATTTGAGTTTCTCTGGATCAATACATAAATAATTTCTAATACTATTCTTACATTCACTCATATGATAATCAAAATCATCCATTTTCATTACAAATTTCACTTATTCACTATAGATTAAAGATCAACCTTTAAACTATCATCCATAATGAACAAGGAAAAATCAAATAATGTCTTAATAGTAACAAAGTGTATAATAATATCTTATGTCTATGTGTCTTCTCATGCTATGGAGCATCTAAAGACATAGCATAACTACTATAATATTTACAATATAAAAGTCTTTAAAACTATACATCAAAGTACCTTATTGTGGAGGAAGAATAATCAAGAAGCTTTATCTTCTCTTTCTCTAACCTCTTCTACTATAGCACCTAAAAAGAATAAATGAAGAGGAGCAAGCCTTCAACTTAGTGAATTATGAAACACGTCAACATCTGGTGGTTTTTGAAGGAATAACATTGAATCTTATATAACAATGCAATAAGGGTTAATGATCAATAACATTAATGTGCCTAGAAAGAATGACACCAATCAATTGATACGTAATGACAGAAACAATACGATGAACAATGAACATTGAGTAGGGTAGAAATAATACGATGAACAATGAACATTGAACAGGCATATGCTTGCGCGAGGCATATACCTAGGGCAACATAGCCCTCCCAATTTAGGACACTGATAATTCAGACTCTATTAGTTGAGTCACTAGTGTATACGGTCTAATAGATTCTTTCCCATCAGTAAGGGCATTCTATCATACACGTGGTTTATGGCTAGGTCATGGCTAGGTAATTGCTTATATAATACACTTTTAATGGAATAAAAGTTCCCGATTGATGTGGATATTACATCAAACATTGTGCACAGTGTAACCTAATGGATAGAGTATAATATCCTACCCCTATTTAGGAAGGGTAAATTGCTCTAGACATGAAACCCGATTAGTTTCATGTATCATGTGAAAGAATATGTTAATGAAAAACCTCTGCTCTTATTATATGGAGGAGTATGCTAATCCAGCCTCTACTCTTATTTTCATGTGGGGAGTATGCTAAAAAAGTGCCTCTACTTTATAACTTTTGACGAGGATGATTTTTGTTTCCATAAATTCATTAGTTATAAACCTATTTATGAGTTATATATCTATTCTTGTATTACACTTGTTAATTGAACCTGATGAATGATATGAGTTATATTCTATTTGAATACCAAATTTTCATGTGCTATAAACTTATTCATCGTTCCATTTGCTATTTGAACCATGTGAATCTATTTATTGAGTTATGAGACAAAGTCATCCTTATGAGTTAGCCTTTAATTACCTAACCTCATACGTATGGTAGTATATTTTTTACTCATCGAGAAATCTCACTAGTTGTTGTTGATGTTTTTCAGGCAATTAGTGTTATCAGCTTGGTTCTTCAGGTTTCCTTATCCCTAGAGAACTAACTTGATCATTGTAATCTCTCTTCATGTATATATTGTATTTTGAGATACTTTAGTGTTCTATGAGTGTTAAGAGGGATATTATATTGGCCTAGATGGAAATAATGTATTTGATGAGATATGTACTAGTCCATTATTATTAGAATGTTATGGAACACATGTATTCTTAAGTAAGTGCATGTGTATGTGTTCATGAACATGTGTATGTGGATGAGATAGATTATATGTGTAAATGTATTCAGGTTTTGATATTGGAGATGAGTATGTGTGATTAGTTGCTATGATACCATGTCGATTTTGTTGTAGATGGATTTGGCCATATGCCTATCCATGCCCTAGGACCATTACAGTTGTGAAGTTGGGTTGTGACATAAACTAATTACTATTATTGCGAACCAGCTTTGGAAACCTAACCTCATAATGTATGAAAGTATATTTTTTACTCACTGAGTTTTACTTACCCCTATTCCTTTATTATTATTTTTTTTTTCAAGTGATAAAAAAATTAGAAATTAGTGCAAATTGATTCCTCAAGATCTTTTACTTCGTTTAAGGCTAGCTATTAATAAAAATTGATATTATCATACACATTGATAATTTTCAATACACATTTATCTATTCCAAAATGGGCAACAGTTATCAATTGACAAAATTTAATTAAATTCTCATGCCGTTGCAGTATTACTGTAGAAGTATAATGATATAATCTATTTATAAAATTTATTCCATAATTATGAAAAATAAAAGTTATAAATTGCATCATATAAATTTTTGTTAATTTCTTTTTCTAAATCACCATATATAAAAATAAAACAATCTTTCAAGTAAAATAAAATTTTATATTCACAAAAACATATAAATGATACACATATGGATGAAGTTAAGACAATGTATATGAAATTATATGGGACAATAAAACCAAATAAATCAATATTAATAATTATCAAACAAATAGCCATAAATCTATATATATATATATATATATATATATATATATATATATATAATTAAAAAGAATTCAACATTAACTCAATTACAATATTATAATAAAGCATAATAATTAATAAAACACATCTCAACTAATTTTATTTTAATTAAGACCAAGAAGTATAATTTTAGAAAGTCACCCCATTCTGAAAATATTCCAAGTTAAATAATATTTTTTTTCACAAAATATTAAGAGTCTTACCAACTTAAAATATTTAAGAATATTCAACTCTATTAAGTATTATTATTACATAATCAATAATATAAAAGGTGAATAATAATAGTATTATAATTTCTCGTTTATCAATGATCAAATAATTATTTGGATTAACATTATGTTCAAATAATTATATTAGTACAAGAAAAAAAAAGCATCATTTTAATAATATTATAGAAAATTAAATAAATAGAACATCTCCTATTCACCATAATCAAAAGGCAAATATATAGGTTAAAACATAATTAACTTGTATTATGATCAACACATAAGAATAAAAATAAAAACTTAATTTGAACTTTTAATCATTATACCTCAGTGTCAAATAGTCATATAAAAATTCACATCCATAAAAAATAATATGTATATGGAAATAAATATAAGTTGAAGTCAAGAACATCAGAGGAGTCCAAAAATTATCTTTAAGATTGTTGGAAAAATTTAAACCAGCAAAACAAATATTATTAATAAAGAATACTTGAGGCGTGACAAAAGTACTGTCCTTAAGAATAATTTCGCCTATCACAACTATCTCAAGAATTCAACAAGTCCTTTTGCAATGAGCAAGACAACAGGAGCAACAAGGAATTTATAACTCAGCAAATAGTATAAATTTTAGAGAAAGAAGAAAATTTTTATTTTGTTAGTATGCTGATATATCTAAAAAATATCTAAAAAATGAGTTAGGTTAGCTATTTATAATATTATAGGTGAAACTAAAAAAAAGAAAATCAAGGAAAAATATCATATCGCAACAGACATAAAATCTGTAAAGATTTTGGGAAATCATATCTTGTAACAGTCATAAAATAATTTAAGATTAAGGAATATAAATAAAGTTATTTATTTTATGAGAGTTATTAACATTGAGAAGAGTTATTAACAACTAGAATTATTTGGTTGATAGTTCAATCAGAATTGTAAGCCTTATTTTTGATATCGAATTTACGTTTATTGATATCCAAATTGAATTCGCAAAAAATATCATCAGAAGAATCAAAAAGTAACTATTATTTGTCATCGAGTATGATCCAATTTTTTAAGTCGAGATTCTTACTATATTTATTAGTATTTCTAGTTTGTTTTGACATTAATTTTGAGAAATTACAATATTAGAAGGTTTCATAATTTTATATTGATCTATTTTACCAATTAATAAATATTTAGTTTTCTCTTAAAAACCAACACTCAAATCCAAAGCTGAGGTTTTGGTTTGTTCTCTCTCTAACAAACGCACGTACAACTAATAGCTCTCTCTTTTTACATTACTTTTCCACCACTTTAGTTTGTTAAATTATGCTTTGGCCCCTAATTCTTCACATTCAGTTTTTAAAAGTCTTCTGAATTATGATATATGCTTGATATTGATGTTTGGAACAAGTTAACATTGAACTCATTTGATAAATATGTAGATTTTGTTAACTTGTATTTAAAATTCATTAATTTCATCCTTTTATTAGTTTGTATTTCTTTGTTAAGTTTAAATTTCATTTATAAATTTTATTAATTTTAATAAAATTTGATTAAATATTTAAGTATAACTAATTTTATGTCACACCCCGCTTCGAGCGGTGCAACGGTCCTAGGGCATGGGTAGGTATAAAGCCACCAACCACCCGTAGAACTCATAAACATAAATTCCACATATGGCATCATTGCATCTAATACACACATATCCCCAAGATCTCAACCTGAACATACATATTCACATAATCTCCATACATACTTAATTTACATAAATTCTCACAAGAACATATCTTGATACTCATACAATCCCATATCATAAGTTAATACA